>CM070500.1:66884049-67026424 GCA_036346375.1 Guadua angustifolia
GGAACAACCATTTACCGATCGTTTCAGTTCTGTTTTCATCCCTAGCTATAGGCCTAAGAAAAATTTGGTTTTACCCAAATCTTTCATCTCAAACTCCGTCGTGAGGTAAGCACTTGCTTCCTTTATCTCCTCTATGGTTACAATAATATTCAGATCATCGACATAAAACTAAGATGATGCAGAATCCATTCTGGGATTTCTTTATGAACATACAGAGACAATATTCTTTCTTCAAGAGGAACTCACTAAGTCGATTATACCATATTCTCCCTGACTATTTTAATCTGTATAGTGATTACTTCAGTTTGACGCTATACTTGTTGTGATTATTAGGATTCAAAATTTTGACTCCTTTAGGGGTACTCATATAAATATCCGTATCCATTGACCTATATAAATATGCGATCACTACATCCATCAACTGAATTATTAAATTTAAGCTTGTTGCTATTAATATTAAATTTCGGAACGTTATTCCACTCTTTACAGGAGAATATGTTTCATCATAATCGATGTCGGGTCTCTGTATGAACCCTTATGCTACAAGCCTCGCTTTTATGTCTTACCACCTGGATATTTTCATTTCTCTTCTAGATGAAAAACTCATTTGATCCTATAGGGAACGCTTTAGGAGGTGTTTGGTCAATGAGACCAAAAACTATCATCTTATTAAGCAAGCACTGCCTCAATTGCCACTTTCATTTGACCCTATCTGAGTGTTTCTGACACTTTGCTATGGACTTTGGTTCTGAATCCAGCTTTTAGCAATTTTAAAGGCGAAACATATGTCGACAAATGTAGTCTTTCTTTCATACAATTCTCCTACATCGCTTCAGGATATCTTTTCATTTATTTCTTCCAGCTCATCGTGATTTCCCACAACAATGGAGTCTGGGTGTTCTGATTTCCTAACGTGGATTGTGCACGCAAATATACGCTGGGGTTATCATCTTTAAGATGAATCACTTTAGGGACGTTATCATCTCTAGGATGGCTCGCTTCAGGGATTTTCTCAACAACGGATTGAGGTTCTTCCACTTGTTACGGATAGTGTTCTCATTTGTTCAGTTCTCTACTTCTGCGGATGTCTCTGCAGAATTGAGTCTCGTGTACTTGGAGGCCTTTCCCTCTTTTTATCATAAGGGTCAAGAGTGGGTTCAATACCCTTCTAGGGTATTTCTACTCTTTCAAGTGCATATACTACGGGTATATGAGATCTTTTCACTCCCTTGTATTAGTGAAGACATTTGGTAGATTATTAGCTTATTTATTGCAGATTTATTATCCTTCGAACTTCAAGTTCGGTCTCTTTAGTGTATGGATCTAAGGACTCAGCATTCTTTAACGTGGTACTTATTTCCCCCTATTGCCAAAAAAATATCTTTAGTACAATTAGTGTACCGAGCCGTGTATAGATCCTCTATCATAGACTTTAGGTATTTTAATACTTGACGGAGATTCATAACTTATATAGATCCTCAACTTCTAGCAAGGTCACATGGTGGTACGTTGTAGTGGAGAGATTGGCATGTATACAACATAACCAAATTTTCACAGATAAGAAATACTTAATTCTTTTCCACGCACTATCTGTAATAGAGAAATTTCATGATGTGCAATTGATTTGAGTTGAATTAATACTACAGTATACAGCACTGCATGGTCCCAACAACTGGTGGGAAGCCTACTATTCTGCAAGAGTGGCCAAGCAATATATTTTTATTTTTTTTAATTTAATGACTCTGCAAGGCTATTTTAAGTGTGGACATTAGGTATGAGATGCTCTACATTAATTCCCAGAGCCACACAATAATCATTAAATACTTTTAAGGTAAACTCGTTAGCATTGTCCATTTGAAAGACTTGATCCTTTCTTCTGGAAAGTAGACTCTTAACTTAATAATTTGGGCAATTAATTTTAGTAGAAGCATGATTTCTAGTAGATAAGAGATATACGTAGGATCATTTAGTAGAAGCATCTATCAGTACCATAAAATTTCTTAAAAGGGGCCTGACAGGGGCTAAATAGGTCCACAGGCATCACATTGAATTTTCTCTAGGAAATTCAGTGATTCTTCTCTAACTTTTTAGTTAAGAAGGTCTAAGTATGAGCTTTTTTAGTACAGCTAGGGCATAAGAAAACTTCAGGTCTAGAAAAGTCTTATTACTATGGCCAGCAGAATTATAATTATTCTTGTCATAATATTCAACTCAGGGTAACCTAGTCGATCTGCCAGATCTTAAATATTTCTGGGTTTTTTTATCGCAACACAAACTTCAGGTTTTATATGTGCATAGTAAAACCCGGAGGAGAAGGAAGGAAGTTTTTTCAACCACATATTTATTGCACACATTAAACTTAGTCATGAGTAGGTATTCTGTACCATCCTCATTCACTGTCTCCATAAGGAAACGATTCAGACCAATGTCTTTAAAACTTAAAAGAGTACAACTGGACTCAGGATATAATATGGCATTCTTCCAATGTCAACTATGAGAGTATCGCTTCTGGTGATAGTCATAATATTTTTAATTCAGTGTGGTACACCTATCTTCTGGATAGATTTTCTCCTTCATCATTGGATTATACTTTGTTCTACATAAGAAGTATAATTTATCAATCTAACAATTGTTGCATCAGGAACAAATTGTAGAATATAGAACAAACATAACACAATTAATCAAATATCCTGGGAATAGTTATTTATTCAATTTTAAATGATAATCACTCAACAGGAGCATCGACCAAATGTATGTTTATTCAGGAATTAGGGTTAAACTAATAAGGAGACTTATAAAGAATATGTGACAGCGACTAACAAAGTGAAGGAATAATTAGGAGACTAATATAGATCTCCATATGAGTCGTAGGTGTCCTTCTGGGACTCCTCGAACTTTATAATTTCAAGAACCATATTATCACACTTCTTAGCACCCGTGTCAACAACAGATTGAACGGTGAAGCAACATTGTTTACCTAGGGTCTTATTGACTTTTCCAGTGGATTCCATGTAAATGTCTACCATATGCTTCAGGATATGATAGTTGCACGACCAATAGCCAATGCATCTATACTCAAAATAGGATTATTCAGGATTTGCGGCCATAGCTATTGTTAGCCTACTGAGCATTTGCATATGCCTCGGTAGAGCTTCGTGTTGATAACGTGTTGTAAAACGTAGTTGTTTACCCACGTCAATCAACAACACACCATTGCAATCGCAAGAGTAAGAACAACGAACACACAATGTAGGAGGCAAAGAGTTCTCTCTCTTTATTAGATTGATTTCTTGTACAAGGGGAATGCCCAACATATAAAGAAAATAGTAAGAGATAAGTTTGGATTTGCCCACACATAGAGATAGAGTCCAACTGACAGCGCCGGCCCTGGGGGGGGCCAGCAGGCAGCCGCTCCGGGCCCCCCCGCCCATGGGGCCCCACCACCCTGGCGTACATACATGTATTGTATTTGTATCTTACCTCAGTTAGTCAGTTACCTTTTACTTGGGCTGGGAAACATCGAACGAAAGTTACGAAACGTCACTTGGGCCTCCGCGCGTGAGGAGTCCTGCGCGTGACGCTTCGCGACTCGCGAGTTGTCGACTCATCAGCGCCCCAAGCGAGGCCGAGGGCTCCACCATCTCCATCTGCTGCAGGCGGCAGGCCACGGGCGACGCTCACGCAGTCACGCCGTCACGCGCCGATCGGCTGACGCCGCAACGAGACGCGCACGCGAGGCGAGGCGATCATCAATCATCATCAGGCGGGACGAGATGACAAATCCGGTGAGGCTTGAGGCGGTGACGGCCCACGCGGCGCAACTCTGCAATTCATGATCGCTGTTCCCAGTGCCCACGCCGACACGCCGACGTATTATCCGTGAGGCATTAGATATTGTCGTATTGATTTTGTTAATTACCCTAACAAACGTGATTACTGATTACATGTATTATGTTTAACATATTAATTAGATGGGTCGATAATTTGATATTTCATATTTGGTTTATAAATTTGTAGTAGGCCACTTGTAATTGTTTGATTGGATCGTGTTGATGCATATATGATATTGGGATTTGAGAGTTCTACATAATCGGTAATAATTTTTTTAAGTTGAACTAGTACCTTTGTAGCTTTGCGATAGCTTTCAAATAATAATTGTTTATTTTTAATTTTCAACATATAGTCATGTCGTCTAGAAGATATCCATCCGGCAGTGAGAAAAGGAAGAGGAAGAAACGGGCAGATGACTTTATAGAATCACAAAGAGGAGCTATGGACAAATTCTTTACCAGTAATTCGAGAACTTCAAGAAATGCAGATGAGTTGGCTATAGTTCCTGTGGTCGAACAACCTAATATTAATCCAGAAGATCAGGGCCCTACACCAGAAGAAAATGTTGACATGAACATGGAAGAAACAATATGATGAAACTGATTGTGAGGAAGCAAATCTCGAAGCTGAGAAAGCCTTTGAAGTTAATTACTTTTTAGTTATGGTTGATATTGCAATTAGTTCATTAATAAGTATATTTGAAGAACTCCAATCATTCAAAAGTATATTTGGGTTTTTGATGAGCTCGACGACCTTGAAGTCTTTGGATACTATTGAACTAAGAGACTGTTGCACCAAATTTGCAAACACTTTCTCTTTTGATGGCTCATCTGATGTTGATTTAAATGATCTAATTTCAGAGCTTAGTATTATGCAGTTGACTTTATCAGATGAACCAATGTCCGCCATGGAGATTTTTGAGTATGTCAGAGAAGTGGATTGTTATCCTAACATTTCTATTGCTTATCGGATCTTATTTACTGTGCCTGTCACTGTGGCATCAGCTGAAAGAAGCTTTTCAAAGTTGAAGTTGTTGAAGAATTATTTGAGGTCCAAAATGTCTCAAGAAAGGCTAAATGGTTTGGCTATTTTATGCATCGAGAAGATATTATTGGATGAGATTGATATTGACACCATCATCAATGACTTCGCATCTAGACATGTTAGAAGAAACTTTTAAGGTAATACTGTAATATTTACTTTTTGCTTTACTTGTTGCTTGATATGAATAATTTTTTTGATGCATCTTGAGTGTTTATTAGTAACACTTATATATATATATATATTATTTAGAAGGGCCCCCATTTTAAATCTCGTCCCGGGCTCTTGAAATCTCAGGACCGTCGCAGCCAACTGAATACAGTTATAATACCTTATCTCATAACACATTCTACCATTTTATAATAGATTTGACTAAGCTGGCATCCTATTTAGTTGAGGTGCTAATGCAAACTAGTGTGACGTAGAAAAAGGCTACATGAATTTCATGTGACTATACAACTCATTAAAAAGAAGGTAAAAGTCCACTTTTCCACCGTAAACTCTAGTTTTTGTTTGTTTACCAACTCTGAACTCTGAAATCATCTAAAACACGATCTTAAACTAATGAAACCGTCCGCTTTACCCTACCACCCAAACCATAGTGGTTTTGTTGGAGGTGGTGACAGATGTCTGCCATATCATCACCATTGAGAAATGATAAGATTTTATATCCTAGTTGTTCAAATATATTTACACTATATCTCATTGTAAGTCAATCCAAATCTATCTCATATGTGTTTCTACAATAAATATAGCATCGTATTGTACATGAGAACCAATCTAAAAAGCAAATATTTTGCCTACTATATTACGTGTGCTCTTTATAATTGTTCAAGCTATAAGCTCGATGGACGGCATGGAGAACCCAACCCCAGGGTGCCCCCGTCCTGAATGAAATTGAAGTTCTGCCCGAGCATGTAGAACGATGGGTCATCTTCAAACTGCATGCTGGATCCCGACCAATGGCCCAAACGTTGTCAGTACCGGGTATGTCCGTGCGGGACATCGTAGCCGAGCGCCTCAGTGTCCTCGAGCAGCATCTCACGGGGCACAAGGAGTGGTGCCGGAGTGTCTCCTTGATCATGGCCTTGAGGTAGCGCATTCTATTGAGGTGGCCATTGGTGACGCCTCCGACAGCACCGACGGCCGCGCGGACCTCCTTCTAGAGCTTGCGCATTGTGCTGGTCCTCGACATGGGGCAATCGGCGGTGGCTATATCATGTAGTACTTGTGGCCCGACGTGTGCAGAGACGCGCAAGACCACTGCTGCCGCGCAATGCATCGGCAGTTCGTGGACGGCCATACCCGAGTTATGCGAGAACACAAGTCCGCACAGTTCCAGGTACGCACGCGTGATCCCCTGCTTCAATGGCTGTCATATCAACTACACCTCCTGTGCATGGATGGACGGATGCATGTACATACTGTGTATTGTCACCTCCATCGACCAACATCATGGAGCTCTGCGAGACCGTTCAAGATCGTCTGTCTAAATCAATTTACATTGTATCAAATTCGATCAGCATCAAACGATAATATCTACTGCGAGCCGTACGTAAGTTTGAAGCACGTAAGTAAATCACAAGTAAACAGTAGCACATAAGTAAATCGCACCTGAGTAGTCCTTTAATCTACAGATTAATTTTCCTAATTGCTTAGATTACTCGCTTAATCTAATTGGGATATTAGGGTTTGTCTAATTACTGTTCATCAAATCAATGAAAAAAAGAGGATATCGCACTAGCCATGTTGCGAGCCCATGCGTGTCGCCAGTCGCCACGCTGGGTGCCCCGCCTCACCCGCTAGCACCAATGCTCACGCCCTTGCGCGCGTTTGCGTCGCCCCCGCCATCATGAACTGCATGGGACAAGTGGCCTATGGGCCATGGCCAGCCCATAATACATGCGGCCCACAAATTGGCCGGCCTATCGGTTTTCCCAAAGGAAAAAGGGCCTATGAATATAAATGGGTCGTTGGCCCACCTACATTTGGCCCGAAGACTAAATTATTTTAAGATGTGGTAAATTTTGCATTTGAACCTCTGAAGTTGTGGTTAACTACGTAATATTTTCTGGGTGCGGTAAATTTTACACTATGGGCCCTAAAGTTCCCTTTAATTCAAAAAATAGTTAATAAATTCTAAAAATTTATATTGCATCCTAGAAATTGAATTTTTAGGTTTGTAGGCCTTCATAAATTTGTCAAACCTTAGACTTTGAACACATTGAAAGCTTCATATCTCTAGGTTTAGTTTTCCTAGCATAATTCTGTGTTTATCCGTGCTGAATTTATTTTTCTATTGTTGGTAATTCTAAGAATCGCTTGATAATTACCAAAAAATTGTAAAAAATGCTAGGAAAAAGATGGAAAATTTAAAAATTATCTACTGAATAGATATATACCAAACTTTACTGATTTAAGAGTGAGCATGCTATATATTGATTTTAGTAGCAATAAAATTCAATCTTTCTCGCAAAGAGAGAATTTATTGAGCTTGCTCTGAATGGTAGCAATTAACTCACCTAGGCAATGGATGTCAAGATTAACCCAAAACTCGATCTCATGGAGCTACTATCACTCAGCCTAAAAATGACACCTCTGCTCTTTCTAAAGCCGTCAAGTGTGCAGTTCTACACTTTCTAAGGCATCATCTCCATGCGAACCTGATGACCAAGAATTTGATAGAGGAGGACACGCTGGCATTTTGGAATTCCTTGAAGGAACGATAAACTAGCAAAGATCTACCCTGCTGCTAGAAGCATAACGCGAGTGGACCCTCCTATGCTTTTATGATTTTAAAATAGTAGCAGCATACAACTATACCATACACAAGCTTGTTACCAAATTACATTTCTGTAACTAGAAAGTTATATATACTAAAATAATAGACAAGACACTATGCACCTTTCACTTTAATATGAGGATATTACAGCAACAGTACCGTCATATTAAGTACCAAAAGTACTCTGAGCTTATCTGTATTTTGTTAGAAGTAGAAAAGCATAATGAACTCCTAATAAAGAATTATCATGTTCTCCCTAATGGGGACATAGGCAATGCCTAAAACACAAGCAAATACTTAGCCCGCTAGCAATAGCCATAGCCGCATAATGGGCAAAAGACATAAAAGGGGAAAAATTGCATAATACAAAAGGCAAGAGGCAAACCCTAATGGAAAAGTAGAGATAAAGGACCAGGAAACTTCTAGAAGCAAGCGCCAACCAATAAGGCTACAAACCTTATACAACATTGCTTTAGGTGTGTATGCACGGACCATTGGTCGTGCAACTATCGCACCCCGTAGATGTGGCATAACTTGACATGCAATCTATTGGAAAAATCAAAGAGACCCAAGGAAACAATATGTTGAGGCACACTTCGCTATTCAACTTGTTTTTGACATGGTCGTTGAGAAAGTGTGATGATATCATTTTTGATCCTGCTAAGCTCAATAAGTCCCAGAAGGACACTCACGACTCATATGGAGACGTGAATTAGTCTCCTAATATTCTTTCACTTTGCTAGTTGATATCACATGTTCCTTGTGGGTCTTCTAAAGAGTCTCCTCTATCAGTATAGTCTTAGTTTAGAATAAATATTGGTCTATACCCCTATTAAGTGATTATCATTGAAATAAATTGTTATTTTTTAAGATATTTGATTTATTGTGCTATGTTTATTCTATATTTTGCAATATGTTCGCGCTGCAACAATTGCTTGATTATTAAGTTATACTTCTAATATAGAACAAAGTATAATCTAATAGCAGAGGAGGAAATCTATCTTATAGACATCTGCACCACAAATTCAATTCTTAAGAAAACTAAATGCTTATAGACTTTGACCAAGAAAACTAGAATTATTATGACCATGTCAGAAACGATACCCTCATTGTTGGTACTAGAAGAGCCACTATAGTTCTTCCTATGAGTTCTTGTATAACAATAGAGGATGCTCTATTGTATCATGAGTCCAGTCGTACTCTACTGAGTTTCAAAACATTTATCTGAATGGTCTCTATATGAAGACATAAAGTGTGGATGGTATATAATACCTACTTATGACTAAGTTTGATTTGTGTAATAAACGTGTGGTTGAAATCTTCCTTCCTTGTCCTCCGAGTTATATTATACATATATAAAATATGAAGTTTATGTTGCAATGAAAACAATACTAAAAACCCATAATATTTAAGATCTGACATGATTGACTGGGTCATACTAGATTGAATATGATGTGAAAAATCATCAATAATTCTACTAACTATAGCATAAAAACTACAGGCTTTTTAGACATAAAGACTTCTTATACCGTGCTTATGCTAAAAGGAAGCTCATAGTTATACTATCTTATCTAAAACATAGAGAAGAATCATTGAATTTTCTAGAGAGAATTCAAAGGTGATATTTGTGGATCTATTCGGCCTTGTCGGGTCCCTTTAGATACTTTATGGAACTTATACATGCTTCTACTAGATGGTCCCATATGTCTCTTATCTACTAGGAACCATGCTTTTGTTAAATTAATTGTCTATATTATTAAATTAAGAGCCTTCGTTCTAGAAGAAAGGATCAAGTTTATTCGAATGGACAATGCTAGTGAGTTTACCTCAAAGGTATTTAATGATTATTGTATGGCTCTAGACATTAATGTAAAGCTTTCAATACCACATGTCCACATACAAAATGGCCTTGCAGAGTCATTAGTTAAAAGAATAAAATTATTGTTAGGCCACTCTTGCAAAATAGTAGGCTACTCACTAGCTATTAGGCCATGATCAAGTGCTACACGCTGTTCTATTAATTCAACTCATGCCAACTGCATACCAATCTATGAAAATTTGGCTGTGTTATATACGTGCCAATCTCACTACCGCAGTGTAAAACTATAGACCCTCGTTGGAAGTTGGAGATTTATGTAAGTTATGAATCTCCATCAATTATTAAATACCTAGAGCCTATGATAGGGAATCTATATACAGCTTGGTACGCTGATTGTATAAGGACAATTTTTCGGCATCAGAGGGAGAAATGTACCACACTAAAGAATGCTAGTATATAGATTGGAATGTCACTAGCATTCAGTCCATAGTCCCACACACTAAAGAATCCGAGCTTGAAGTTTGAATGACAGTAAATCTATAACAATTAGCTAATAATTTGTCATATGCCTTCATTGATCATAAGGGAGTGATAAAATCTCATATACTTGTAGTAAACACACCCGAAAGAGTAAATACCCTATAAGGATATTGAGTCCACTCTTACCCCTTATGATAAGAAGAGGAGGAGGCCTCCAGGTGTACAAGATTCAATCTAATGGGGACATCCACAGAAATAGAGCACCAAACAAATGAGAACACTACGCAAGATAGCAGAAGAAGCTTAACCTGATGTTGAAAAAACCTTTGCAGTGAGCCATCCTGGAGATGGTAACAACATCCCTAGAGTGATCCATCCTAAAGATGATAACCTCAGCAAATATTTACATGCACAATTTGACACTGGGAAGTCGAAACACATAGACTCCATCATTGTGGAAAATCATGAGATGCTAGAAGAAATTAAGAAAGAGATATCCCTGAAGTGATTTAGAAGAGTCATATAAGACAAAGACTAAAATTATTGATATATATTTTGCCTCAAAATTCATTAAGTTGGATCCAAAACCAAAGTACGTGGCAGAGTACCAGAAGAGCTCAGATTGGATCATATGAAAATAATTAACTGAGGCAGAGTTGTGCACACTTAATAAGAGGAAAGTATTTGTTCCTATTGACTGAACACCTCCTAAAGTGCTCCCTGAAGGATTAAAATGGATTTATATCTGGAAGAAAAATGAAAATAACCAGTTGATGAAATATAAAGCAAAGCTTATAGCCAAGGGTTCAAGCAGAGACCCGAAATCTATTATGATAAAACTTACTCTCTTGTAATGAATGGAATAAATTTTTGATATTTGATATCAATGGTAGCTAGTTAAACTTATCATTGCAGTAGATAGATGTAGTGATCACATTTATATGGGTCATTACATAAGGATATTTATTTGAGAGTCCCTATAAGAGTCAAAATTCCAAATTCAAATAAAAGCAGTCGCAACATGTACAACGCCAAATTGTAGAGATCAGTATACGAATTAAAACAGTCAAGGATATAAGAATTAAAACAGTCGAGGATAATGCGGTACAACTGACTTAATAAGTTTCTCCTGAAGAAGGGATACTCCAATAACAATGATTGTCCTTGTGTGTATATAAAGAAATCCTTGAATGGATTTTGCATCATCTCAGTCTATGTCGATGATCTGAATATCATCGGAACCACAAAGGATATAAAGGAAGTAAGTTCTTACCTTATAACGGAGTTTGAGATGAAAGATTTTGGTAAAACCAAATATTGCTTAGGTCTGCAGGTAGAGCATTTTCTAGAAGGATTTTTTATATACCAGTCTACCTATACTACGAAGGTATTGGGATAATGTAATATGGATAAATCTCATCCTTTGAAAACTCCAATGGTAGTAAGATTTCTTGAAGTAGATAAAGACCCTTTCAGACCAAGGATGAAAAATAAGGAAGTCTTAGGACCTAAAGTCCCATACTTAAGCGCCATCAGAGTACTTATGTATCTTGCAAATTGCTCAAGGCTTGATATTGCATTCGTAATAAATTTGCTAGCTAGACACAGTGCGGCTCCAACCAGAAGATATTGGATTGGTGTCAATACTTTTCTCAAACCCCTCCAAGGTACTCAAAGGTCATGTATTATTTTACTACAAGGACTAAGACTAGACCATGGTGGGATATATGGATGCTGGCTAACTATCTAATCCCCACTATACCAAATCTTAGACTGGGTTTATATTTTTTCATGGTGGTATAGCCGTTTCTTGGCAGTCTTTTAAGCAGACCATGGTAGCTACTTCTATCAACCACTCAGAGATTATAGCATTATATGAAGCCTTACGCGAATGTGTTTGGCTAAGATGTGTGATTAGTCATATCTAGAAGTCATGTGGCATTAACAATGTCGATTCCCCCATAGTTATCTATCAAGATAATGCTATTTGTATTAGACAAATGCAAATGGGTTATGTAAAGAGCAATATCACCAAGCATATGGTCCCTAAACTTTTCTATCCTTATGAACTCCGAAAGAATGGTGAGGTAAAGATTCTACAAACTAAGTTATGTGAAAATCTAGTAGATTTCTTCACTAAATCTTTGCCAATATTTAATTTTCAAAGATGTGTTTGTGACATTGGAATGAGACGACTTAGGGATATAGAGAGTCAAGGGGAGTAAATCCCTAAACTATAGCCCTTAGCATGATCCTGAATATATTACTTTAAATCTAGAAGATTATATGTTGCACTCTTTTTCCTTTGGTGAGTTTTCCTGAAATTTTCTCACATGAAGGTTTTTAATGAGGTAACTAGTGTAATAGAGTATCTAAATGCAATGTACTCTTTTCTCCATTACTTTTTCCCACTAGGTTTTGGGAGGAGTTTTTTATGAGATATGTTCATTACGCGGTATTCGCCTAAGGGGAGTGTTAAGATATGATATGACTATGGGTCCTAGTTTTTCAAATATGTTTGGACTCTATTTCATTGTGGGTAGACCCGAATCTATCTCATATGGGTTTCTACTATAAATATGGCACGCTGAGCTAGGTCGTGCTTGGGTCAACACAGCACGCCACAGTGGCGAGCGTGCCGTGGCTTGGCCTGCTCATGGCAAGCCAACACATGCGCGGCATGACCCATGTTGCCGGTGGCAGGGCTCGTGGCACATGATTATCGAGCCCCATATGAGCATAGCATGGCTTGTAGCACATTGGCATCTGCATGATACGGCATAAAGTAGCACGTTGGACCTATCGTGGGCCCCCGACAGGGCATAGTGGCCCGCAGTAGAGCATGGCAATTCGCACCAGGGCACAAAAGTAGGGGAGAGGTGGAAGTGGAGGTAGGGGAGAGGGGGTTTACCTGGTCACCACAGTTGTCGCAGTTGCACCCATGCCAGTGCGCTAGCTCATCGAGGTCACGCCCGTGCTCGTGCATTAGCCTATTGTCCGTACTCTCGTGTGCCAGCTCTCTGTGCCCACATCAACGCGACCGTATGCATAGCCATGGCAGAGGGGGAGGGAAGGCAGCGATGATGGAGGGCGAGTCAGTGGGGTGGTCGAGGGGTTGAGGAGGCGAGAAGGGGAAGGAGGGGTAGCCAAGGGCAAACGATGGGCAGAGGCTAGCATGGCTAAAGTGGGGAGGGCGAACCGACGGGTGGGCTGTGGGTGAGGAGGCAAGGAATCGAGGTGCGAGTTGACAGAGGAGGCAAGGGGGTGAGGAGGAGGGAGGTGATGGTGCTAGGCATCCATGGTTGAGGTGGAGGGGGCGAGGAGGGGTGGCAGCGGCCATGGCTAAGGAAAAGAGGGCGAGTCGACAGGTGGCAGAGGGGGCGAGGAGGCAGGTGGGTGGAGGGGGCGATAAGGGGAGAGGGGTGGCCTAGGGAGGCGGCCATGGCTGAAGCGGAGCTAGGCAATGAGGAGGAGGTGATAGGGTGGGGTGGCCGAGCAAGGAGGGAGAAGGAGGCGGCTGACGAAGGGAGAGGGAGGGAGGGGAGGCTACCAGCGGAGGAAGAGGGAGGGATAGGGAGAGGGAGTTGTGCAGAGAGGGAGGTGTCTGGTGGAGAGAGAGGGAGAGTGAGAGAGACAGAAAGGAAGAGCGCCGTGTATAGAGAGATGGAGAGGGAAAGAGATAGAAGGAAAGAGGAAGGGATTGAGAGATTCCAAGAGAAAGTGACATTAGATAGAGCAACAAGCAAAATGAGAGTACGAGCACAAGTGCACAATGGGCAAACAAGAGAGAGACAACAACGTAACGACTGAATGAAATAAATGAGATGAGTCAAGAACTTTATTATTAATTAAGTTAAATTTTCTTTAGAAAATAATTTTTCGGTGAGCTAAAAGTGATGACCAGTCTATCTAGGGCTAAGACCTACGGTCAATATGGCTTTGATACGACCTCTGTCGAGAAACAACCCATCAATATGCCATAGACTACTGATAAGGTTTGCACCCTTGACGTCGCCTCCTCTTGGTACCTCTCCTTTAAAGCAGGTGTAGACTCATCTCCAATTGATGATTTTGATGTGGCAAGGGTGAGTACATAAAGCATTCAACTAGTTGTGCACAAAATGCAAGTATATTACAACTCTATGCAAGGCTTATTCCAAATGAATGGCTGACATATTTATTTTGCAATAAAGCAGTATTTACAAATAAATACAATAAATAGATTGAAATAACAGTAAAGCAAATAACAATAGTAAATAAATTTTATATGTTTCTCAAGAATAAACTGGCACACGGCCCTAAACCATTTCCAATGCTTCTAATGGCACACAACTTTCATTCCCAAGTTTCATTTTACAAAATCTAACCCTTAACTAAAATTTTCGAGCGTTGTCCATAACTGGAGACACGACTATCCGAATAGATTTACACACTACAGAAGTTATACACTTTACTCACAAGATATGATCAACCTTATACTATCGGCCATTACACATACTCATCGACGTGTGACTAAGAAGATCATAACAAAATCTTTTGGAAACTCTATCCGAATATAGACCCTCCTGACAAGCTTGACTCATTATTCCTCACCTTACATGGAGCAAAAGAATAGGAGGGAGTTATCATTGGACTAGGAACAATCCTTGTTCAAGATGTGAGGCCACTACACAACACACCCTCCATGACCGCACACACAGTTTGGTCTTCCACCTAAGGCATTCTATGTCAAGATTCAGTAACTTACTGAGTTAGGTCTATCTCAATCCAAACACGTGTTTACATGATTAGCCCTGTTCAATAGCTTGCAAAGTTAAGTCTTTAATTGACCGAGGCAAAACTCCCAACAATACTGTAGGGACCCGGATTTCCAAATCCGACCCCTCTGAGTATAACCGTGCTAGTCTAGGAACAGCTAGCACACCCAGCAAATACAGTGATGATAACATAGTCATATCACAAGTAAACAACACTAATTAAGCAAAAGGGAAATAGCATTGTAAACACATTATTACAAGTAACAAGCCTTATGGCTTAAGTTAGTAAGTAGCAGCGGAAATTAAACAGTAGTAACAAAAAGAGCCAGTCCATATGCCCACAGGCAATCGACTGGGGAGCGCGCCATAGTAGTCCGGATCGCCTTCATCGAATCCACATGCAAAGAAATCATAATCACCTTCGGCTTCAGCAAACTCCTCTGAGAAAATTTGATGTTGCAAGGGTGAGTACACACCGTACTCCACAAGTCTTGGAAACTTAATGCATGATAACTATATGCAAGGCTAAACAATTGAAGGCATAATATGGTTCATTTGCATAAAGCTGAATTTAACTTGAAATAACAATAGTAATTTCATAAAGCAATATTTGACAAAATGTAACTAAGATAATAATTGAATTTAATGTATAATAATTTCATAGGTTCCAACCACCCGATTGACTCTAACCGCCAAACCAAAACCCGAGAGTTCCATCCACTCACGGTTTTTTCAAAACATTATTTTCATTTAAAACCAAAACCAGAAAATCTACAATGTGCTAGCGTACCTCGCCTGCCCTTGACCGTGGGCACGGCTACTCAAGTAGTTTTAACTCTGTTGAGATTGTACACTTTACCCACAAGACATGATCGACTCTTTTTGCCATGCAATTAACACACTTCCTTAGGTGTATCGGCAGAGAGATCATCACAAGGCCTTTACAATGTACAACACCGCTACCGATTTCACCCGCTAAGGTTTCACCGCTGTTAGGGTTAAATCCACCCAGTACAGAAGCCCCCTCTTGTGCCTTGCAAGTGTCTACCCGACACCCACATTCAACCTAATGGCGAAGCTAATAATGATACGCACAAATTACTTAGCCAGGTCGTACCCATATAGACTTGTGGATGTACGGTATAGCTCGGTCCAAGGTAACACACGCTTCGGTCCTTAATTGACTAGGGCGGAACAAACACTAAACAAGATCTTGTGCATCCCGCACCCACCAAACAACCATCCGCCCCGGTCTAAACCATTTTATTTTATTTCAAGTAAATAATACCAGCAATACCAATTGCTATAATTTCACAATTAATTTTGAACAATGATTGAAAGAATTTCCATAATGGTAAGGTACCGAAGTATTTAAGCAAGACTAAGCAATTCTATCGTCCCATACCAAATCATTAATTATCATCAATTATAGTACTAAATGTTTACCTAGCTTGTCAAGGTTGTCACGATTAATGTCAATGAGGGCATAACAAAGTTGGAATTTAGCTAAGCATTAAAACTGCATTTAAAGTACTTTACGCAAAATCATAAGCATGCATAGTTTAAAACAAAATAATATTTTCATAAAATTGGGATCAATATGTTCAAGGAAGACTTGCCTTCAACCCCTCCCGCTGGTGCTACCTCCGCCGGATGATCCGCTTGCTCTTCAACTGCGTCGTCTACACGTAAAACGAGAACAAAATAAATAAATATATTCAAATAAAATCCAAAAATCAAAAGAAAGGCACTGGCAGATAGAGCATGATTTTAGATGAATTTAGAATTTTGAATCACTCAAATCGGAGTTTGAACGGAGGAGAACGGGCCTTTGTAAGTTTCTCGGGAGAGAAAATCGGGAAAATACTAAGGAGGGACACGTGTCAGGCTTTGATTGGCTGGTATTTCGGATTTTCGGGAAAAACCAGAAAAACGAAAAATGAATGCTGCTGACAAGTGGGGACCACGAGTCAGACACTCGGTCCACCGTGAACTGAGTTTACCGAGAGGCTCACAGGGTGACATGACAGGCTGGGCTGACGTTGACGCCACGTGGCTACTAGTGCGAAGGTGGCGATGACGTGGTGCACGCGGCAGCCACGGGACAGGTGACGCGGCGGCTGGCGAGGCGGCTGACCGGGCGAGACACGTGGCAACTAGGGCTGACGGGGCGAGACACGCGGCAGTTAGGGCTGACGGTGCGTCGATGTGGCAGCCACGCGGCGATCGGGCGAGGCGCCGATCTGGCGAAGCCTGGCGCACATCTCGCCGCTTCGGTCTCGAATCGAGCAGCGACAGGTGACGGTGCAGGTGGGAAGGACGTGGCAGCATCCGAGACGCTTACCCGAAATCGAATGGCCGAGGAGTTTTGACGGAGAACGATGGCGAGGCGGCGGCGAGAACACGCCGGACGCGAGGAAGAAGAAGCCGCTTCGGGGCACGACGCGACGAGACACACTCGAATCTGGGGCAAAAGAAAGAGGGTGACGCGGGGAACTCGAGTGTGCAACTGATGTCGCCGGAGACTCACCAGAGAGGAAGATACGCGGCGGAGAAGATCTCGGGAGGCGGCGGAACTTCGGCGAGGGTGTGCGGCCACACGGCGGCGTCCCAGCCGGCGAGAGGTGGGGCAACGTGGGCGGCGCGAGATGGCAAACATCGGAAGGTGGGCGGCGATGGCTTTAAATAGCCTCGGGCGGCGGAAAACGACACGGACGCCAAGGACGTCCGCACAGCTAGGGTTTACGGGTGGCGGCGGTGGCACGGCGACGTGGCGTGATGCTGGCCGTCGATTCGCGCTGATCGGGCGGCTCACAATGTGCACAAGGCACGGGCGAGCGGTGGCCGTTGGATCAAGATCCAACGGTTACTTCGCTAGGGTTAGGGTTTGGCTAGGTGCGACGTGGCGGCTTCGGAGTTGTCTGTGCGGTGAAGATCCGGCGGTGGAAAACGCGGGACGCGGCACGGACGTTGGATCAAGATCCAACGGTGAGGACCGGCTAGGGTTAGGGTTTTCGGTGGAGTTGGGCTGGTCGAAGGAAATTGGGCCGGTGCGAAGGAATTGATGCGGGCCGGGGCGAGCGGTGAAATGGACCGGGCCGAGAGAAATAGGAACGGGCAGGGCAAGGAATTCGCCTGACTGGGAAAACAAAAGAAAACAATTTCCGAATTAAGAAATCCCAGAAAAACCGAATAAAAGTAAATAAATCCAAATAAATAGCAAATAAATTCCAAAAAATCTCCAAAAATACAGAAAAAATCCATGAAGCACAAGGAACCCAACAAAAACAGAAAAACTTTAGTTTAAAGTATGGATTAATCAAATTAAATCCTTTTTGCTTTGAAAAATTCAAATTAAGCTGGAATTAAATCAAATAAAATGCAACTGGTTCGGACTTTGAAATTCGAGCACAAAGAAACTCAAAAATTGGAATGTTACAAATACACTCATAGAATCCACCTCGCATTCACTCATATATCATCATGTCAACTTAGTGCCACATAGATCCATCATAGCTCAAAGCTCCTTACCACGTGCCCCAGTCTAAATTAATTACCACCCTAGTTAATTATCGATAACACATGCCAATAATAATCCAACATCATTGTGTGACAACACATGATATACCCATTCATAAACATGTTCTATGTTCAATTAGTCAAATTGAATTTGCGCTTTCAAAATGATATCAATAACCCGTTGCATGGCTAAGCACACTCTACACGTTCTAACTAACCTACGTTGGTATCTATTAGCAACCAACTAATAATAAACCATCTTACGGTGACAAACAATCATGATATACAAATGACAAGATAGATATAATTCAATTGGGTTTAATAGGTAAATCCCAAACTAATTAAAAACAGTTCTAAGGATAAAATAATATGCAATACTTTAGCACATGTAAAACTGGATTCAACATGATCAAAGCACAACTTTCCTTGGAAAAAGTCCTGGTCTTAGTCTTAAGCTTGATCTTGAGTCAACACTTCACCTTCAAACAATCCGAGCACTTCGACGCCTAAATAAATACAAAACAAGATAGCAAACAAACTACAAAAATCAAATCAAATTAACCATTTAATATATCTCAATTATACAATTTTTAGAAAATTAAATCACCTCAATCGGAGCTCATATGAAGAAAAACAGGCTCTCAACAGATTCAAATAAAATAGAAAATCTAGAAAAAGTAAAACCTAAATTTCTTGATTTATTTTTCTACTAGAAAATTGATTTATGACATCATGCTGACATAAGCAACCTATTCTCTTGAATTTAATAAATAAAAAAATCCTCAAAGAGGCTGACATGTGAGCCTGGTTCATGGACCAAGTCCATGAGATGGCTTTGGTCTACCATGAACCTGGCTCACGAAGTGTCGGTGGCTGACAGGTGGACTCAGCCACCGGTTGATGTGGCATGGTCAGCTCGGTTGCCATGAAAGTGACACACGAGCCTAGACTACTGACGAAGCGACGACATGGTGTAGACGTAGCATCCACCCGACGCCACACTAGCTTGATGGCTTAGCTTCAACCCGATGGGCTTTGGCAAGAGGATGGCTGCGCAACTCACCGACGCTGGGGATGATGACACCAAAACAGCGGAGGAGCGATGAAATCAACTCGGGTTAGCATGGATCTGAACTTTCTCAGCACGGCGAACCCAGATCTAGACACGGCTTTGATAGAGATAGTTGGACAATGGAGATCTTTGGTAAAAACCAACAATGACAAACTCGATCACTCCAACGAATAGGCATGAGCTACCGATGGCAACTTAAGCTCTGGTTCTTAGTGCAAGAGGTGCGGCAGAAGATGAGGAACCTCAGATGGGGGTTGGGTTGGCCTTTTAAGCCTCAGCTTCTATGCGAGAACTAGACTCCACGGCGAAGTCGAGATGGCGTCAGGTCAGATCCGGACAGGACGACGCTAGGGTTTCCCCCGGGCAAGCTTGCAGAGTAGGCCGGGCCTACAGCTAGGCTACGACATGAAATAAGTTGGCGAAACAGGCAAGCAAAGATAGGCTACGATGCAGCAGAAGCAGCAAGGAACAGGAGCAGGCCAATCGGTTTTGGCCCAAAGACCAAAAGAATGATTTCCGAATATTTTTACAAAAAATAAATCCCAAATTCAATTCACTCCAAATAAATAGA
The DNA here is from genome assembly GCA_036346375.1 of Guadua angustifolia. Lineage (NCBI taxonomy): Eukaryota > Viridiplantae > Streptophyta > Magnoliopsida > Poales > Poaceae > Guadua > Guadua angustifolia. The sequence goes on from CM070500.1 coordinate 66,903,922, forward strand.
AAAAATTCAGAAAAATTCTCAAAAATACATCGAGACATATGGATCCTAAATAAAATATTTTTAAAAGGATGATCCAACATGATTTTTGCCTACAATACCAACACGTTAGTAGAAGAACAACTACACGTGACATATATGTAATGTACCAAAATAAACTATTAATGTTGAAAGATGCCTACACGAGAGTTAGTTTTGCTTGTCTTGATCTCAGATATACGAACTTCATCCCACCAATGAGCAGCCTATCATAGTACTATCATACACTACTTGGACGAAGACTATGGCATCAACAAAAAGGTCATAGGGTTTAGGCCAATCGATGAGGCATACACTGGAGGGGCTATCGCTGCACAAGTACTTGAGGTTATTAGTGACTTTAAAATAGAAAGTCAACATTTTTGACAATGTATCAGCTAACACGACGTCCATAGAGCATCTTGCACCGTACTTGGAGACTTATATTAGATGTTTTGTACTCTACTAAAGATGTATATGCCACATCATTAATCTCATTTTGCAGGTAGGTTTTCATGTAATGAATCCTGGTTCTCGGTACGACTGTAAAGTACGCTAAGTTCTCAAAGTACTGTAAGGCCAACAATAAGAGGCTAAGAAGATTCAATCTTGACATGAAGGTTAGAAGAGATAGGTTCTAACCAAAACGGTTACGGAAATCTTATCTCATAACAGATCTTACACATTTTGTTGTTTGGCCATGCTAGCGTCCACCTTGGCGACCTCTGTCTTACATTCAAAGTGACCTGCAGTGCAAATGAAGTCTAGGGATCCCACAAGGTAATTTGCATGTTTAGCGTGACAACGGCATAAGTTCAAGGAGCTACAGTGCAACTTTGTCATTACTGTATCATCAAGAGCACAAGATAACAGGGATATATATGTCAATACGATATCACCATTTTGGCAAAAAATTGTAGACATTTTGGTTTGAGCACCAAGAAAATAGTTCTTAGTTTAGCTAACATTTATTCAAATTTCCAAGTTCAAATTTAATTTCTATTGAGAGAAATGAAAAAAGAAATCCCTATGAAACTGTAAGATAAAAAAAAGGATTGAAAAAAAAGTTGCTATCCATAGAAAATTTCTTTTTTCGTTTCTTTTAGATCCTTTTGAATTTAAATGTAAAACCTTGGCAATGGAATACTCCACAGACTATTCCTCAATATTCTTGTGGTTATAAATGTTGATTTAATTTGCACTCAAATCAAAATGGTTTTCATTTTCAAAATGTCTTCAAAATGGTGATTTTCCACCAAGATAATATCCCTAATAAGATGTACAAGAATATGTTGGAGTTTAACATGTAAAATTATTATTAAGATAGTTTTTACCATACTTGAGGGATACCAAAAAAATTAAATTAATGTAGTACTAAGAGGTACCAAAAAGTACCTCTTGGTATTACCTTAATATAAATTTTGGTACTCCTAAAATGGTAAAAGTCTCTATTATTAAACCATACGGTGACATATATACCAATTAAACATGCATTACTACCAGTAAGCACTAGCAATTCGTTTTTTTCATATAACTCCGGGATTATAATTTAGAATCTTCTTTCCTATATCATGATTGGATGTAGCCTCCAACAGTGCCAAGTCTAAAAAAGATTCTAAAGGGCGTCCAAAAAAATAAAGCGCACAGGCTTTTCCCTATAGTTTTTCACCTTTATAAAAACAGTGCCTAAACCTATCTATGGTAGGCAGTAGCTGAGGTGTTGTTGAGAATTCGAAAATTTCCATCGAAGCTTTAGAAATTGACAAAAGCACAGCTCAGTTTGTTTAGATTTGAGCTTGAGCTTATTTAGCTTCTACACTTCTATAAGTCATAAGTTAAAACAAACAGTATTTTTTCACTAGACGGAGAGAAGAAACTTCTAGCTCAATTTGCACTACGTGAGAGAAGTAAGGAAAACGATGCTTTTCGGGGTGGCGGAGTTTCTAAAAATCTCACTTCCCTGATACTCTTACAACTTAACTATTATTTACGAAAAATTACCATCATCATTCAGCCCCAGCAGTTTCTTTCAGCTTCAACAGTTTTTTTCAGTTCTAACCAAATAAACTCAAACTCCAGCCTAAAAATGAAATGCTAAAAATGAAATGCTGAGCTTTACGCGTAGTTGCAACTGCAAGAGTCAAATAGTTGAAACAGCGGTGGACTGGAGGTGCTGTACCGTCCGTCATTCACCGCTTGGTCAATCACTGTGAGCGGGAGCAACGAGTGGCAGAGGACGGTGAGGATATTTTCCCCCAAGCGGCGCTTTGGCACAGTCAATGTACGGAGGGCTCGCGAGAAACGGCGAATCCGATGCAACCCGGAAGCATTCTTCCGTGCGGTTGCTACCGCTGGTCAGATTGGTTTGGTGGTAAATTTGTCTAATAAAATCATATTAAAATTTGGTCAGTAAATTGATCATCAATCTTTTAATCAAAGATTGATAGAAAAATAAACTAGAGAACTAAGAGAGAAAATTTTTTTACTAAAATTTAGTAGCAAATCAATACTTACCAAATTTGATTAGCGTTACCAAAATTCAATAAGGTAGATATTAGTAACTACTAGAAGTAAACCAAACATGCCCCTGATTCTCCTACCACAGCAACCTTTTTCTTGGTGAAGAACGCGTGAGTGGAATGCAAATGCAAGCCACTTGATTAGGAAGAACAAATGAAGTTCAGTACGAATAAAACAACCAGCCATGCATGCATACACCCTTTTTCAAAGAAGAAGAACCGACTTCTCCCTCCGTTGAAGTTTATTTGACATATTTTTTAAATAGTTTTATCTTAGACGTATTGCATATTCCATTTAAATCATTGTGATGTTTCTATATACTCTTAATAAATATTCATCTTTACTTTATTTTCTCTACATATATGCAATGAATATAGTGTTTAGTGATAATAATTAAGAGTAATCTATCCATTTTTAATATCCACTTGGTTTATGTATAAAAAAAATAGTCTCATAAACTTAGAAAAGGAGCACAATGGAACTATGGCACACGTCTGATGCATACTTACTTAAGCCAATAATATTACATCTATTATAGTCGAAGGAATTGGAGCCCTCCCAGCATGTCCACGTGTCGTCACGCCGATTTGCAAAAAAGCCTCTCTGTTTCTTCGAAATTATGGATAGGTCATTCGTGATTTTTTGTGAGACGAAAATATTTTTTTTCTTCGCGTTTGGGTCCCTGGAATGGTATTTTACGGAAAAGTCTCCCGTTAAGTTCAAATCGCGAACAAATCCTTTTCTAATTTTTCAGGATAGCAAGCAGGTCTAAAAAATAACAAACAAGTCCCTGCTTCTTACGTTCAGGTCCTTTCTCCGTTTTTCCCGGAAAAAATGTTTTCGCCACCAAAAAAACCCGAAAAAAATGTTTTCGTCACCCAAAAAAACGGGAAAAAAATGTTTTCGTCACGCCGAAGGAATTGGAGCCCTCCCAGCATGTCCACGTGTCGCCACGCCAATTTGAAAAAAAGTCCCTCTGTTTCTTCGAAATTACGGATAGGTCATTCGTGATTTTTTGTGAGACGAAAATATTTTTTTCTTCGCGTTTGGGTCCCTGGAATGGTATTTTACGGAAAAGTCTCCTGTTAAGTTCAAATCGCGAACAAGTCCTTTTCTAATTTTTCAGGATAGCGAGCAGGTCTAAAAAAACACACAAGTCCCTGCTTCTTACGTTTAGGTCCTTTCTCCGTTTTTCCCGGAAAAAATGTTTTCGCCACAAAAAAAACCCGAAAAAAATGTTTTCATCACCCAAAAAAACGGGAAAAAAATGTTTTCGTCACCAAAAAAACACAGATTCATCGAAGGTTTATAGCAACTTATGGATTTGCCAACGGGTCATAACCGCGGGGTTTTTTAAAAAAAATGTAGATTCGTCTGAAGATTTATAGCGACCCGTGGATTCGACGGAGGGTCCTACCGACCCATTTTAACAGATGCAACAAAAAAACCCGGAAAAATTGTTTTCGTCACCTAAAAACCCGAAAAATGTTTTCATCACCCAAAAAACCTGGAAAAAAATGTTTTCGTCACCCAAAAAACCCGGAAAAAATATTTTCGTCACAAAAAAAACACAGATTCATCGAAGATTTTTCGTCCTTTTTCCTCTAGGCTATTTTTCACTGGTGAGTGGTTTTGCGAACATGTATTATTACTCGATGAGAAGCGCAGAGAGTATTAGGCTCGACAAAGGAAGGTTGTCATCTCTAATAATTTTTGCCCTTTTTCCTCTAGACTATTTTTGACCAATTGGGTGGTTTTGCGAAAATAAAAATTATTATTTTTCCGAGCGCATGCTATCGAATTCAACCGCCAAGCATGGCGCAGAAGCGCTTATCTACCTAGTACTACAACATAACGCGAAGAAAATCAGCACGTAGCCAGATGCGTCGCATTGGAATTTTGCAAAAAAACCCTTGTTAGTTCTTTTGCAAAAATAACCTCCTGATTTTGGAAAATTTGCAAAGAATCCTTGGCAAGCACTTTTGCGAAAAAGGGCTTGTGGTTCGAAAAAATTACGAAGGATCCTAGGCTGGCATTTTTGTGAAAAGGACTCGTGATTCCAAAAAATTTTCAAAAGTCTCTGTTTATGCAAGACGTCCCCACAAATTCTAAAATTTGAATTATTCCGGTTTTCCTTATTTTTTTTAATGTTTTGTCTTGGTTTTCTCATATTTCTTTTGTTTCACTAGGAGAAAAATTGAAACAAGGAGAAAAATGGCGTTTACAATGGTCGTTAGTTTTTATTACCTAAGCACTGTATCAAAATTCAGCCAGCGGCTCTACCAAATGATACAAATGCCAAATCACCGAGACATGTGGAGGCCACAAAGCAGGGTACAGTGCTGTGCTGATGTACAATACCACATACGAGTAGCAGTAGTTAAGAGCATCTCCAAATCTCCAATGATGCCACTTCAGCTAGTTATAAGAGTGCTATCTCAGCATTTTGCTTAAGTGGAAGAGAGAAAATGAGGAGAGAGATATAGACCGGCTACTAATGTATAGCCAGTCTATAACTGATTATAAGACACTTATTATCTATTACATGTGGCCAATATTTAATTTTATAGACAATACTATAGCTAATTCATTGGAGAGATTGTCTATATACTATCTATAGATGATATAAATATTTCTTATAGTTAATACCATTGAAGATGCTCTAATAATATAAGGACGAAGAAGAAAAAAAAAGGAAAAAAAGCAGCAATTAAAGCGGAGCGGCTAGGCCTGGGCATTCGGTTTTTTCGGTTTTTTCGGTTCGGTTTATTCGGTTTCTGAAAAATTCGGTTTTGAACTTCACAAACCGAACGAAACCGAACAATCGAAAAACCGAACGAATAAACCGAATTAATTCGTTCGGTTTTTGCTATTATTGATTAGCGAATTTCAAGATAGCGAGAGTGAACAACAATGGTAGATTGTCCGATCGGTATAGCATATCACCAACTAAATGGCAAGCGGCAAGCAACTAAATATATTGTCGATATAGCATATCACACATCAATACATTATCACATCAAGACTTGAAAAGTTCAAAACATGTAAAAGCATCAAGGCAATCGCTGAAGACTTGAAAAGTAGCACTAAATGAACTCTTGAAGGCGTCCAATACTCGATTCGATTATGACACTCTTCTTCTCGGCAATTTGATGATCCACAAGGAACGAGCAATGAGGAGGGCGCTTACGGTTTCTTCTTGGCGCGTGAAGGTCATGCTTATCTGAGCAACCCGTTGCGAGGTCGACGGCGAGGACGCCTCGACAACCAATCAAATGAAAGGGCGAACGCGCGGTTTGCTCGACATCTCTGGCGGCGCGCGTCCTCTGCCTACCGCTCTCCTCCATACAAGCCAGCTATCTGCAGCTCTTATTGTTGCTCGGGAAGATTTCCTACCATGAGAAGGAGTGGCCAGGAAGGGCGTCGCTGAGGCTGCTTGCGCAAGGCTACAACGTCGCCGCAGGGAGGCAGGAAGCTGCCGTCGCCAGTAATGTGGCCGTCGCCGATATACCAGCATTGGATCTGCGCTGGAGGTCAGAAATAGGAATTGGTCGATTGGGAACTAGGGTTAGGGACTTAGGGTCTTAGCCACAGACACAGTTGGGCTTTGCTTTTTGAATGGGTACAGCGTGTTACAACTTACAAAGCCCACAGAGAATCGGTTTCGATAACCGTTTTTTCGGTTTTGAAAGACGAAACCGAACCGAAAACCGAAACCGAATAGTGCTAAAATAAAAAGCGAACGCAAACCAAAAACTGAAAAAACCGAAAATTTCGGTTTATTCGGTTCGTTGATTCGGTTTTTCGGTTTTCGGTTAAAAGTGCCCACCCCTAGGGCGGCTGGCTGGTAGAGCTACAGCCATCATGCACAGTGATAAAAAAACACGGGGCATTGCACCCCTTTCCCAAATGGGCACAACAGTGCGCGCGTTGTTGCACGAGCCAAAAGGGCAGGAGGGCACCAGAGACAGTGGCCTCGATGACTCGTGGGCCCAAGGTGTTCTCCGGGCCACATGTCAGTGCGCCGGCCGTGCGGCGTCACATCGCCCGTATGTGCGGCCGTCCCATCGTCAGTAGACGTCGACGTGATGGCCCGCCACGTGTCTGCGGACCCGCGCTGCTTTTCACCAGGGGATTGCGGGCCTGTTTGGTTTAGTTGGTTTCCAATGGTTAATTTGTCTTACAAAATTCGGTAACTGCTTTATTTGCTATCAAATTTTGATAAGATTTTTTTACTTCTTAGTTATTAGTTTATCAAAATATTAATAGCTAATTTGGTGAATAAATTTTAACAATATCAAATTATGGTAAGATTTAGTGATATAAATTTGTCATCAAACTAAACACGTTTTGCGTCTGAGCGTGGTAGCCTTTCCAATAATACATTCTCTTTTCCAAGATTATCCTAAACTACAAAGACGGGTTATGTTGTAGACCCGTAGATCCCTATCCATTGGGCCAAGGGTCGCGGAATTAGAATTGGACATCGGAGTTCGAAAATAGGAAAACACAAGAACCAGAAGAACTAGCGTCGTGGAATTGTTTTAGTCTGCATGAACGCGAAAATGTGATTGATATTGTGCCCCAATTGTCTTCGAACTGGTGGACTTCTACAGTTAACAAAAAATGAATAATTACCGAGAGATGTGTCGACCCGAAGACCCCCACCTCGTTCTTCACCGCAGCTCAACTCCCTCCTCTTTCTTCTTCTTCTTCTTCCTTGGTGTTCTTCAATCATTGTTCCGCTATCGTCTCACGATGAGGTGCACGTACGTTAATGTCGATGGCACCAAATGGTAGCACATCGATGCGGGCATGGCTTTGATTAAGGTCGACACTCGTGTCCAAGTTAAAATTAGAAGGGACAAATTGTTCGGTACCATTGTAAAAACCAACCGATTTGCAAAAAATCAGCATGTGGCATTAACATATGACTCCAACCCTGTGTTATCAGCCACGCAGTGGATGATATTTTCAAATTTTAGATGGTACTGATCTAATTTTCTTAAGTTGGCTCAAATTGGAATAGTCCACAAGTTCCAGTAGAATTGTATTTGGTTTTTTAGATAAATGATTAAAATTCGGCCTCTGTAATTGCACACAGCCGAGTTCTTACAAATATTACATCCGCATAGCATTATTGAATAATAGAGACAAAGAGAGTGTAAAATTAAAAGCAAATTCTATAATTGCTTCTCCATCCATTCTTGGAAAAAATGTCCAACGCCACAACCTCCAATGCATTACAAACCAGTCGAATGGTCTCCCTGTTGTTCTCAGACTGCAATAGAGCCCAAAACCGCATCCAGTATGTTCCCCTGAACGTAACCTTTATTACTACCAGTCTGGATCGCAGAGCACTCTCCCTTTTCATTGGATTACTTAGCGATAACATCATCAGGAACCTTATCCGCAGAAGCAGTCCGGAAGCCCCCAGGGTTTCCAACACTTTGGGCGCCACCAGCAAGAACACCGCGACTATTTGAATCAGCGTAGCCCCCAAAATCTTGAACGCGAGCACGGACTCTATACCGTCCACGACCACGCCCTTGAAATCTTGGGAAACGAAGACTTCCACGAGTAGGATGAAGTTGACCACCATAGCTGCAACCATGAAATCGATCGCCACCAAAGAAATTGCAGCAGCCCACCAAATTTAACCGCCCAATACCATTCAAATTGAATGAATGACAAAGTAACATTCCGGACAGCATTTAAACAACAGAACCGAGCGAAGAACATGCTGACTTGATCCATCCATCAAACTTTGAATATATTCTTAAAGCATCGTTGCCCAATATACAAAGACATCTGTTGCACCGCCGAGATTGGACTCAGAACAAAGGCAACATTCTTTGCAAGAGGATCGAATTTGCCTCCGACAACAGGGGCCGAAAATCTCCGCGACAAACACATCTTCTCTAAATTTGAAGAAGAAAGACGATACCTTACATTATCCAACTCACCCTGCGAATGTCACCTCCTTTCATCCAAAACAGATTTCGGAATGAAGGTCATCCGAAAGGAACGAGTATGACCGCCATGGCGTCGCCTCATCCAGATCCTTCCCCTCTCCCCCCCAATTGGAAGAAACTATCCGATCTTGCCCGATCCGCACGACCCGCCCAACATGGATCCAGCCGCCGCCTTAGCCGCCTTCGCTGCAACGGCGGCGCGGGCCACCAGCCCGCCGCATGCCCTCACAGAGAGAGAGAGATAGATCCAGCCCGTCGCTGATCGGCTGTTGCGATCGGCCGGCCAGATCCATGGATGAGAAGATCATGCTTTGAGACTTTAAGAAGCTAGAGATAATACCTCGCATCCTTTAGCATTTTTTGTCGTTACCCTCGGAGCCGAACCCCTCGTCCATCGAGTCGCCACTTCCCTCGGCGAGCGCGTTGGCCGCGCCCTTCGCTAAGCCAGTCGTCCCGCCGACCACGTTGGTGAGGTTCCCAAGGGCGACGCGCTTCTTGGCTTGCGCCGCCGCCTTGGCGTCCCCAGCGCCCCTCCAGTAGAATTGTATTTGGTACCTCGAAAAAACAGAGAGTTGTATTTGGTAGCCTAATTTCACAACGTAATTCCAATTCTGCGATTCAAATCATCAAATGGGCCCTTGCAGTGATCTCTTGTTCAAACCATGGTTGCAGTTCGGGTTCCTCGTAATGCACTCGTCAACGAAGAATGTATTTTACAGAAATACATTATATACCAATAAGTTTGAACTTTTTTTTTTAGAAAAGTCACAACCTTTAGGTCGTGTTTGATTACTCTCATGCCTGATTGGGCTAATTGAAGTTGACATGATATAAGTAGGGCTTGTTTGGCTGTTGTCTGAGATGACCCAGCTCGGGCTTAGTTGAAGAGCTCTTTTACGGTGGATAAAAATTAATGTAAGCCATCCATTCTTTTGAATCTAATAATTGAAATTAATTTAGATCTAGTTATACTACCACATGTAGTATTGGTAGTAAAATTCAGATAGGAGTAAAAGGGTAAAAAATTCTGTCATACTATTTGTTCTTTATGGTAAAACACGTCATATGATCCTGATGAATGGGTAAAAGGCCTCTGAAGTTCACTAGGTATTCGGTGAATCCAAAACTGTGAACGAATTAAAAAAAATCTAAAATACCATTGATGAATGGATAAGAAAAGTCTAAAATACCCTTAAGTAATGGATAGTTAAATTTGATTTCTACTACTACTACTTAGTATGTTATCCATTGTAAAATTTCTCTAGTTGAAATATTGCTTTGGTTGATTGGATAGGTGATGCAGGATGCATGGATGAGAAGAGATAGAAAAGAAAACTGGCAATGCTTTCAAATTGTTCTTAACCTTTTTAGCTCTTACAGCTCCAATATGCACTGACACCTTGATATAATTGTATCACCTTAATATAATTAGTATAATTGTATCACCTTGATGTAATTTACTAAGATTAATAAAAGCTTCTTTCATCGAAAAATATGCACTGACACAGTACCAGTATACCTATAAGGTGGTTTTTAGCTTTCATAATTATAACTCAAATTTTTAACCATTAGATCCTATCATAATATGACCAAATACACATCAGTTTTAACCATGGGACCAAATTATAATGAGACAAACACACATCCTTAGAGCTAATCCAAATATCAAGAAAATGACTCGGAGAAAAAAGAAGTCTGACAAGTAACAAATAGCAAGACAGTACAAATTATGCCCACAATTAAGCAAGCGCTAGCCTCTTCGCCCAGGGCTATGAATACACAATACAGCCTGCATCTCGTGCTCTACTATTTGATCCTGCCATCTCTCCGAGTCATCCGACTAATGTCTATCTTCATGCATGGCCGGTTAATTTAGGTGAAATAATTTGGAAGAAGTTCACGTAGCTTCCTAAACTTTAGTTAAAAGTCCAGCAAACACTTTGAATTGCTCTCTTCGTTCAAGTTTATGAGGAGTATTTTTTGGCATATAGGCTAAAAAAATATTGAAAATAACTACATTATCTCTAATTATTATTACTAAGCACTATATTCAATACATGTATGTAGAGAACATAAAGTAAATATTACTATTTATTAGGGGTATAGAGAGAACATCACATTAATTTTGCATTAAATACGAAATACACCTATATTTGTGAACAAGAACATTAAAAAATACGCCTTATAAATATGGATGGAGAGAGTATGAAACAAGATCATTAACCGCTAAACTTTACAATCCGATTCAAATAACATCTAACCCGATTCTGTATAGTGGAATTGCCCACGTGACACAATGAGTAAGCAGTTTCTCATGTAGAATGGCATGTTGGCCAAGTTAGTATCAATGGCAAGCAAGATCCACAGGGACATTTTCCCCGCTGAGCTTCCAATCACACTTCCATGGCTGTTGATTGCTGTAACTCCCTCCCTCTATATTTCGATTTGGAGAAGAATCCTTTATATATCTCATTTGTCATTTACCTAAACTTTTCCAGCGTATTATACTATGTGGCAAAACTACTCATTTATTATATCATATAGATAATACTAATATGTGAAACCAAACTAACATGTTATTTGAACTGAATTGAAAAGTCGAGATAATCAAATACCTGGTTTGATATTTCAGGATGTCAGACATCTTTCGATCACAGTTTGGTACGATATATGGGCTTTTCCCCAATAGCTTTTGTCCCATATAATGTCACCCAATTAATACCTAATATAATCATCGTAGTGTGGGTAGGGGTGAAATCGGGTCGGATACGGGCGGATATTGCTCGTCCGTATTCTAATTTATTTTTTTTCGGGATTTGGAGTCGGATACGGATGTCCCGGATACGGATACGAATTCGGATTACCCGGGATTCGGATACGGAGTGGATACCTGATGGATTCGGATCGGGATCAGATATCATAATCGGATAGTAGTATAGTACATAATTGTGTATGTAAAAGAACGAACGAAGCATTAACCTTGCAACATTAGCTTCAAGTTATAATTATTTCAACGTAGGATAGTAGTATAGTTAGAGGTGCAATTTAGTGACTCAACTAATTCAAGTAATTTGAAAAGAAAAGAAGTTTATCAAATAAGTTGAACAAATCAATTTAGGTAAAAGCATTATGTCATCACTCTATTTGTTTGTTGATAGATTTGTGGAAGTTCACGCTTAATAACAAAGTAGTATTTTTTAGTGTCAGTATCAAACAACTATTCTATCTATCCAATAATGAACCAAATTAATGGAAGAATAACTGATTTTATCCGGATATCGAGTCGGATATTTACCGGATATCGGGTCGGATATTGCTTTTCTCATATCCTAACCCATATTACATGAGATTTTTCGGATACGGATCGGATATTGCTCTTCCCATATCCTAACCCATATTACATCGAATTTTTTAGATACGGATACAGATAACATCGATATAGATTTTAAACGGATTCGAAATCGGACACCTCTAAGCGTTGGTATTCTGTGAGTAGTCGGCCGACTCACGGATGCAGTGTTTAACTGCACGCCGACACGGACACGTTGACACGAGGAGAAAAGGGCAGACAGGACAGGAGTACCAGCACGCCATAGCTGCATGTCGTGCCTGCCGCGCACCCGTGCATCTGGCAGTGCTACGTACACTCCTGAATCCCGAACGCCATCACACGCTTGCAAGTCGCAAAGCAGAACAGCAACAGCTCAATAAAGAGGCCTAAAAGCTTAAACTATACAGCGTTGTTTCTCTCTCTGATGAGGTCGCTTTTTGCGGCGAGTCCAGATGCGGCGTGGTCAGGCCATTACGTTTGCATACTTGCATGCCTGATCAGTTTTAAAAGTTCGTTTTTGGTTCGTATCTTAAAGATAGATGAAATTAAAATTTTAACAAAATCTCATAATTTTAGATAAAATTTGATCAAAATTCAAATCTAAAATTTTTGAACCAAAATTCAGCCAAAATTTCTGAAATCTCGGCAAAATTCAACCTAGTGTAAAATGGTCAGAACGATGTTAATTTTTTAAATTTTTGTATATGGTCCTGAGACATTACTAATATTTCTATAAAAACTTCAGATTATGATCAATCCTGAGGAATTTTTAAAATTACGAAAGTGCTAGTATCCTTATAAAAGGCTTACCGGTAAGTTTTAATCGAATAAAAAATAGGGCAAACCACGTTAGAAATTTTTTAAAAAAATTTGGATAGGCCTGATGCACTAATAATATTTACATAAAATTTTTAGATAATGATCAAGCCTGAGAAATTTTCAAAAATTTAGAAAGTGTTATTGAAGGCTAATCAACAAACTTTAACCAAATGAAAAATGGTCCAAACTATGTTAGAAAATTTTGAGGATGGTCTTGACACATCACTAATATTCTCATAAAATTTTCAACTGATGATAAACCTTGATAAATTTTCAAAAATTGTGATAGTGTATTGATTCCATGTATTACTTCCATATATTTGATTGAGTAACCAAAACAAATTTATAATTTTTGTAATTCTTGGAGAAAGGGTTCTGAGGTAATGCTTAAGCACTCCTAAATTTTTTTATTATGATCATACTCGAGCGAATTTATAAAATTTAGACATGGTTACTATTTCAATTATGTTCATACTGTTTTTGAATTTTTAAATATAACAAATGAAGTTCACTTCTTTTGGAAATTTTCTACTAAAGATGGTACCATAAATTATTCAGAGCATGATCAAGCTTGTACAATTTTATAATATCTGAAAGTGTTTCTGCTATTTTTATAAAACATCTTAAAAATTCGGTTTTTCAACAAATTTTCATGGAAGATGACATTCTTAAGGGTTATTGACCCAAATCTGGTCCTCAAATGTCAAAATTGGTCAAAATACTTGAGATTTCGGTAAAATTTGTTGAAATATCTAAAAAATACTATAGCAATTTGAACTTTTTTATCCAGCTAGGATTTTGAATCTCATCTCTGATTGAAATCCGAAATCTCAAATGAAATTTTCAAAATTTAACCGAGATTTTGAACTATGTGCTTGATGGATGCAAAGGCAAGACGACATCCGGTGAAGTCATCGAATGTAGTACTCCTCTGCCTCATAAAAACTTATTGGTTTAGGTACGTACAGTCAAGCTTTAGAAACTTTAGCTATTAATACCTTTTTAAATATTTAGATTGAATACATGAAAATTATATATGTAGATTTGCCTCAAAACGTACTTTCACAATATTACAATAGTAATTAGTTGTAAAAATTAAGTTTTTGGGACCGTATCGATGCCTAAAACAATAACTATATGTGATCGGAGAGAATTATCACAACAAAATGATATGAATAGATTTTTTCGTCAAAAGTACTTTAAGAACGTTATACTTTTGATAATCTTTTATGATATATAATTATAAAATATAATTGTCAAATGTATGCATGAGAGACTATGTTAATATCTAAAATAACAAGTAAAAAGGAGTAGTAATAGATTACTTAGATATGCGAGACAGTTGATGCGAAGGCTGGACCACAAACGGTCAGGTTACGTTTGCAGCTGGACCAGAAACGACCACCACGGACCCAATCGCAACAGAATGCAAGGCAGATCATTCAGGACCACTGCCTTCTAGATAGGATTAGAAAAGAGTAAAGGTAAATGAAAATGTCCTCAAAAGAATGCAAACCGACATTGCAATAAAATACTCCACCCGCTTAAAAAAATAGCTTATATTATAACGGAAGGAATCCCGTGAAGGAGGGAGCCGCCCGTACGCTCTCTGTTTTTTGCCGAATCAGTAGGCTCCACGTCGGCGTGGGGCAGGTTAGTGCTCGTTATGCAACCGGGCAGTCGGATTGCAATCCCATGGGCAGCGCTGGCCTTTGTAGGTATGCCTGGTTTTACTTATGAGTTTAGGTATAGGCAATTTTAAGTTTGGGTATTTGATATAATAAGAGTGGACACAGTTAGCACTTTAGATACATGTGTTTTTGAGTTTAGATACCCGATAAGGTCACAGGATGGACGTGAGTATTAATTTGCACCTATGGATATCCTATGACATATGGACTCAACTTTTTATAAGATATATATTAGAAAATTGAAACCCTAACTTACTAACTTAGTCTACTCAGGGTAACACCCCAGACACCGCAACAAGTATAGAATGCTACAAAACTTCCTGGCCAACAGCTGAATTTACTAAAATTCAACAACATATCTATAAATAAATAAATAAATAAAAGCAACACAGAAACAGAATATAGAATAACGCACATCACAATAACAAGAATGGGAAACATGGATAACCACAGCATCACACTTAAATCTTTAAGTACATGATATTTAAGTTTTAAACACTGAACTAAAATGTGACATGGTGGAACAAAAGTAAAGACGTGATGTGTAAGAACGTGCTACTACTCCCATCCCTTTATGACATCCTCCTAGTACCTGGGAAAGATAAATTGCAAGGGTGAGATTTGAAAATCTCACCAAGAAAGATTGTTTTAACAAGTTAATTTTACAGCTACTCAAGATATAAAACATGATATGACATCAAAACATTAGAATAAATAAACAAGAACATCACAAGACATAGCCACAGTTTTATCTTCATAACCACAAGAAACACCTCCCACTGCACTTCTTTAATGAATGCAATGACATGTCCACTGCCTGCATACCCGAAGGTATGGAGCTGCATCCCACGATGCTATACCCATACGGTCACAACCATAGGTCCGCGACAAAACTTCAAATGCATATGCCAATGCAAGTGCACATGATATGCTGCATATATGCATAAAATACCTCCAACAATGTTTCGGCAACATTCACAAGTGTGAAAAGATAACTTACTTCATGAATAGACATAAGGCAGCGATTAAACATGCTTTGAGGTGAAGATTATCACAATAATTCAGATCATAAATTAAATATCATGGTTCTGAATTTAAAGTGTAGGTGATAAAATTAACAAGCCAAAACCTGTAGTAAAACCACCGTTACATTTACTTGCCTCTGACAACAAGAATGGCAACCCTCAAGTGTGGCTCGAAGCACCACCACCTGTTTCACAACCACCTCTCAGCACAAGAACTTTAAACACATAAACAAATGGAATATAAAGCACTCCTATGCCTCAAAACTCCCGCACAAGTAGAAACAACAAAAACAACACAATTCGAATTCGATCGGTAAGAGCAGCAGTACTTGTCTTTTTCGTATCTATTTTTTACCACAGCTATGAAAGCAAACGAATACATTTTTGAAAACTAAAGAATGAGAGCTACAACTTTTGTGGAGAAACCATAATTTTATCATGCCTCCAAGGTTGCCTAAATAGCCCCTAAATACATCACTGAGAATCTGACATCAATTTCGAATAGCAGACATTCAAACCTGAATATCTCCAAAAGTACTCATCAAAAAGTTCTAAAATTTCACTAGAGAATAAATATTTACATCCTCTACAACTTCTTAGTTAAGGGTTTTTGGAGGAAAAAAAATCAATAAGAAGGCCTAAACAGGGCATGAACCTCAACTGCAGAATCTGACAGCAAAACCAAACAGTCTACTTAAAAAATTCATATCCGGAGTTCTACCCAATAGAAAATTCTGCACTTTACCAATCTAGAAAGC
This sequence comes from Guadua angustifolia, assembly GCA_036346375.1. NCBI lineage: Eukaryota > Viridiplantae > Streptophyta > Magnoliopsida > Poales > Poaceae > Guadua > Guadua angustifolia. Next base: position 66,920,056 of record CM070500.1, read on the forward strand.
TTAAGAAAATCTCTCAAACTTTGTTTACAGTCAAACAAATAAATTCTGCCTCTAAGTTAGTCAGATTTCAGATCAATCTAATACTATATAGGAATCTAATAGGAAAACGTGAAATCCACCACTAATCCCTTCCTCTAATCCCCAAACCCGTTTATTACCGAGTGGAAACAGACCCAAAACAGTAGGGAAACTCATCTGGCGTCACTTACTTCGTTCCTCCCCAAAATTCTAGGATCAACCGCGATCTCCTCCTCTCTTCCCTCTCCTCTTTCTTCTCCCACGCAGTAGGGGAGGGCACCACCAAGGGAGGGAGTAGAATCAAGAGAAGATGAAAGGGGTGGCAGCAATGGAGGAGAAAGAGGTTGGCGGCTGGATTGGAAGGAGAAAAGGGGGTCTGGGTTGGTAGGAGAAAAAAGAAGGGGGTAGCTAGGGTTAGGGATCCCCCCAAGGCCCACAGCTGGCCCAAAGCGACCCACGATTAGCCCAACACAAGAAACCAACCCTTAGAAGCCCACAACAAACCCCAAAAATAACCCATAGTAGAAAAAACTCTCCTTTTCTCTCTATTCTTTCTAAGATATTACATTCTTGCCCCCTTCACAGAATTCATCCTCGAATTCTAAGTATGCCAACTACTCAAAAACATAATCATCAAGGAAATTGAATCGCACCACATCAAATACTCGATAGGAACATCTCTAGATACTTCTCACTCAGACGATGGGAGAAAGCATATTAACATGCTTCAACGTCTCAAGACTCAACACTCAGCTTGACTTCTCTAGAATTTCTCACAGGACAAGACTCAAAGGTAAGGCTTTGCTCAAAAACCAACAGCTCTAACGATAGCTCTCATTCGAAAACCCACATGAACTTTCTCAACATGGAAACATGAAGCACAAAACGCACTCTACGCAAGGATTCAAGAAGGTCTAGGTGATAAGCCATCATCCCAAATTGGCAGACCTTAATAACAGGACCATTACCATTGAAAGGAAGAGCCCACAATGGCACATTTTTTAACACTATTTCCACAATATAAATTTTACTCTATTTTCCATCTGACCTACTTCGCATCAAGGGACAACTACCCAAGATAAATGTTTACAACATAAAAAAATTATCAACAACTTCCAAGTGGTCTACTAATAAAGCTTAACCAAGCGCCACAAGAAACATGACAACAAAATTATCCTCCCAAGATGATTTGGACTGAAACATGCAAAAACCTTCATTACTCTCTACTCTTAAACCATTTATGATCCACTACTAACAAGAGTTAGGATTTTGGGTCATTACCATCCACTCTAGATTCTCTTTATAAGAAGGTCTCACACCCACATTCTTTCACTCAAAGAATAAGGTCAAAGATTACAATCCTTTGATGTACACAACAAAAACTAATGATCAATCTTTTTTCTTTTTCCATGCTAGAAAGTAAAGGAAATCTCAATTCTCTTTAATAAAATTAATCACTTCTATCACTTTAAAACCAAGGCACTAAACTTCACATAGAGGAGAACTCAATTTACAAGAGTAACATTGCATAAATCTTTTATAGATGCATTTCACTTTGACCAAAACAAATCATCTTACTTTTATCAAAGCAAATTATCTCACATTTACTAAAAGCCAATCATTTTAGAAAGAGAAAACCAATCCTGGAATCAAATTCCTTTCACAAGATAACCATCATCTTCTCAAGAGAAAGGGAAAAATATTCATTTTCCAGCAAAAAATTGCTTCACCAACAAAAAAAATCACTTATGAAACCATCATAATAATCACCCTTTAGAAACATTCACAAATACTACATGCATTTCATTAAATCCAACTCTAGTTGCACTAGACACACCAATATTTCCAAATTAAGAGTTTCCAAAACATTATATTAAGTCTGCATGTTTTCTTTAACTGATAATACAACAAATAACTCATTTAGTACTCTAAAGAGCGCAATCCAATCATAAACCATGGGGTAAATTCCACAATTAAAACTTAAGCTAAATTTCTTAGCAAAGGAAAATGAATGGCATTATTCAACGAAATAAAACATTCAAAATCACCAACATATTACTTCATAATTACTTATTCTTTCATCCTCATTTTCAAGCCTCAAAGTTAACCCCAAACTTGGCAACATTCACACTAAATTAGGGAACCTCTAATACAAAAAATGGTGAACGCTTTAGCTAAAAGACATTCATTCAAAAGATCATACAAATAAACCAATCCATAAACATTTAAACATAAGTTCACTTTAAATCTCACATCTCTAGTATGCAAATATGCTTACCATTAAAGGTTTCAATATTCACAATTGAGAAACTCCATCAGGATTTAACATAATTTACCTAACCAAATATTCCTTGAATTAACTTATCGAATAATTATAACTAAAATTTATGATGCTTATCATAAAACATCAAACCAAGTCTACCTCATCATGATCTACCCCGACCATTAAAGCATAAGAGGCTACATCAACATTACTCTAAGTCCGTAATCCACGACGAACCTTCAATTGTACAACTCCATATTCTAAATTTTAAGACATCTCTTCTCAGTGACACTCTTAGTACGATCAATAACAAACTTCCATACAACCCATAAATCAATATTTCATTATCTAAACTCATTCAACCAATAAATATCTCCAACAATTAAATAACATCTCCACGAGAATTTTTTTAGAAATATGGCTCTAAGATAGTCATTCGCTAAGGATAAAACCATGTACTATGACAATCATTTCATGTTTCTTCATTACTTGATTATAACATTGTTTTTTATTCATTCTATCCATATACTATATTAAATTATCCCTACACAACATACGCCAACTACTTAAAACAAATTTTAGTAAATTAGACCATCACATTGCTCTTAAACACATCTTTAAACAACAAATTTTATATCTTCTCAATCAAGAAATGTTCTTGCATTAAAGGGTCATGATTTGATACTTCAATTTATTTCAATGGTTTACAACAACGTACATAATGACTCTATCCAACAATCATGTTAGGGCCACCTACCATTACAATTAAATTGCTCTACAAACACCTTATATTACAATGTCTTTGAATAAACAATCAAAGTATTTTAAAAGAATTAGCAATTTACACCGACTCAAAATTCTAATTACACATCAATATTTATAGTCTTAAACATTTTCATTGATCACCTACCCTTCAAATAAAAGGGCTGTAAGTTCAAGTTTTATTAGTTTTGGTGATTGGTTTAATATTAATGTTTAATCATTGTTTAATGACAAATCTAAGCATTATAAGACTAACATGTTTATTGAGCTACATTCTTATTAGTCTCAAATTTGGATGAAAAATAGAAAACCCAAGATATGCACTTGTATTCACTCTATTGTCTTAACAAATACTTAGGATTCAAGTTAAAAGATGAACTCTTCCAATACCTCAGTCTAAATATGTGCATTATGTTTTCAAATCTATATATACATGAATTCACACATCTAGGGGGAGTTGATAATTTAACTTGATGTTTCAATTGTATTGATCCATGTTCTCTTGCCATATAATATAAAGGATCAAGACTTTGAAACAATCTTTTGAGTATATATAACTTGTGTAGTTGTAGTATACTCATGCTAATATAGGATAAACTCATATGAAATCTACGATTGATTATGTGCATATTGATTCCATGTTCAATTAGTTATATGCACATAGTTAATGGAGTTTGTTCTATAGTTGATGGTCTAAATGTATTGATCCCTTTCCATCACTCAAACATATTTGGATCATTACTAACCATCATATTGATTATATGAAATTTGTGTAGTTATATATACTCATGTCAATTTAAATGAAGTTTAAATTGAGTTCGGTTGTCTTTGAATTAATCAAAGAACAATTCATCATGTGTTGATAGTGTCTCTTTGTTGATTAAGGACAAACGAAAAGTTCTTGAGTATAATGAAGCATTAGTTGCATCAAAATACTCAAGACACCTTTAAATCATTCAAAATGATTTGGGTTATACTTAATCGATCTTAAAAGCATTCATTATATGTTAATAGAGTGCAAGTGATGATTGAGACAACTATATTTGTTGGACTAACGATCTTCAATGAGTTGTGAAATAGGATGAGTCCAAGAAGATAAAGAATCAAGAACGAGAAGTCATCATATGTTAATGAGCTTCAAGAGGTGATCCCGAAGTGAAGAGAAGGGCTAAAGAAGGTTCATCATGTATTGATGAACAAGAAAAAGGAGACTCGATCCTGGAGAGAAGAAGATTGAAAATCTTAAAAGCTGCAAGTGGATCGCTAAAGGTAAAGGTATAACTAGCTAGGGCTAAGGATGTGTTCTTAGTCTTTTACCGGTCTCGGTGTTTGGATAAAATACCGGGTTGCTAGATAGGTTTGTATTATTAAGAGGGGTTGAGTCTTTTAGCTTGAGTTTCATCATGTGTTGATGAACTCAATCTGGTTCACTCTAGCTCACTCTCTTAGTTGGATTTTGCATGAGCTAAATATTTGTATGTGTTGCAAATAAGGATGCTCATGGTTGCATCTTATTTGAATCTTATCAATTTGTCTTTACATGGAGCTATTTGGATTTGCATATATTGCAAAAGAGAGATAGCTCATTTAATATCGATTTATGTGGTTGTTTGCATGATGCTAGAGATTTGCATGTGTTGCAAATAGAGAGCTTATGCTTTGGTGATTTAGCTTGTGATTGGATCATGTGTTGATCATCACAAGACTAAGTTTAGTTTATGCTTTGTGTTTGCAAAATGTGTTTTTGCAAAAACGTTGGTTTATTTGTATCTTATCTTGGAGCATGTGGATAGAGTTTGAATTGTGTTTTGCAAAGTATTGTGATCATGTGTTGATCATCTCGTGCTCATGATTTGTTTTTAATCAAATGATTTTGTTATTTGTAACTGTGTTTTGTAAATAAACTAGAAGTTATGTGTTTCAATCCTAGAGTATGTGTTGGTATTTGCAAATATATTTTTGCAAAGTGTCGGGATCATATGTTAATCCTTACATGGCTAGAGGGTTGACAGCATAGATCTGTGGTTTGTTTGCGATTTTTCAAATAAATTGGAGTTTAATGCGATTATTTGGAATATGTGATTAACATGTGCAAATGTGTTTTGCATATTGTGTTCATATGGTGAACCTCACATAACTCAAATAATGTGATCTTTGTGTTTTGGAGGAAAGATCCTGTGAAATCGGACCTTGATTAGTGGGGGCGGTATGACTAGAACTCCTTCGGTCATACCGGCCGGCGGTGTGACCAGCGCCTCCCTAGTGTGCATTTTCCAGAGAGGATGCTTTTGGCATTGAGGTGGGGCGGTATGGCCGGGTGGTATGAACGAGTTTTTTGAGTAACGACTAGTTTTCTAGCCGTTAGATCTAAGGAGCGATTATACCGGCCCTAGGGCAGTGTGACCGGGCTCCCTAGGCACTTTTGCCCAATTTGTCCCGCAACGTCTAGTTTTTCTTATGGAGGTTATATAAGGAGTCTTGGGGTTAGCATTTGAGTGTTGCTAGTTCTATTGAGCATCTGAGTGAGGTGATGCATGTGTTGCACACTTACATTTGGTTTTTGAGCTAAGAGTGAGGTCTAGTTGCATATGTTGCAATTAGGAGTGGATTGAGAGCCACTTGTGCATGTGTTGCAATTAGGAGTGGATTGAGAGCCACTTGTGCATGTGTTGCACTTGAGAAGAATCCTAGTTCATGTGTTGCACTTAGGAAGTCACCGGAGTGCATATGTTGCACTAGGTGAAGTTCAAGCAAGAGGGTTTGGCTTGTTACTTTTGATGTTTGCCGACACCTAGACTGCGTAGCGGCGTCGTGCACGGTGAGTTTCTCGATGAAGGTTGTGAGAAGTCCCGGCAAGTTATGAAGGTCGACGCTCGCCTATCCGGATGGGAAAAGAGTAACCACTAGTGGATTCGAGGTGGGTGCTCAATTCGTAGAGCCGGTCCAATTTGTTTAGGCTAACCTCAACATAGATTAGGTGAGATCGGCAAATCTCCAAATACCACGGTAAAATGTATTGTGTCTCTTTATGTTTGCTTGCAATTTTATATTTACTTTGTTGAAACTCTATAGTTTTCATAGATTTTACTGCTAAATGACCGATCTGCGCAGAATATGTCATACATGCAGTAAAACATAGGTTAATATATAGTAATTTCTCTTACAACATATGAAAGCTAGATGTATAAGTTTTCAAAAATTATTAAAAAAATTATCTCAGGTAGGGGAGGTTGGATTCTACTTTCCTGTAAAATTTGAAGAACAAAATCAATCTCATTTTAAAGATATGAAATCAATAGGCGCTAATCAGTGATGAATAGTAAATTTATTATTTTCATATCTTTCAAATGACAACGATTTGGCATTCAAATTTTATAGAGTTGTAAAATCTCACATCCCTTACATATGGTAATTTTTTGAGAATATTTTTAGAACTTATACATATAGTTTTCACGGACTTTTACTGCCAAATAACTAAAAAACTATATGTAAAAGTTATACATAGGGGATGTTAGTTTCTACAGCCACCAAACTCGGTCGCATTTGAAAGATAATATGTTGTAGATGTAGTAACATGTAGGTCAGTATGTAGTAATTTCGGTTACAACATATAAAAACTACACGTACAAGTTTTCAAAAAATTATTAAAAAATTACCATAAGTAGAGGAGGTTGGATTCTACTTCCCTTTAAAATTTCAAGACCAAAATGAATCTCATTTGAAAGATATGGCTAAATAAATAAAAATAAAATTCATGTACAAAACTATAGAAACATATTTTCTAGTTGCTCTAGCTGCGTACGTGGGATGGTTTACTATTGATCTGTGTTCACACTCAATGTTTGGTCGTAAATCGTTTACGTACTACACCGCATTAATTACTAGGCAGGTGTATTTTTTTGGGTTGTATGCGAGTGACTGTTGTCGCGACATGGAGCTTGCGGCATGTGCATATAATATGTATCGTTGCACGCAGGGGTAGAATAGCGCCACTGTATATATATATATGTGTGTGTGTGTGTGAAAAATACATTCTACTCCTGAGAGTAGTTACTCCCACATCTGATATACCACTTAAATGAACTTAAAATACTCTTTTATTACTTTGAGTACACTCATACATTTATTATAAGATACTCCAGTACAAAATATTCCAATACAAGCCAGATGAAAAAATTGCAAGGAAATTCATAGTTTTTAGCATATTTTTCAAATACCTTCATATACGCACATCAAAAGGAGTATATCCAAAAAAAAAATGCATGCCACCTTTGAAAAAAGTTCATACCCCCAGATTTCATAATACTACCTATGTTATGAGATACGGCATAAGAAGTAACTATTGCCGAGAGTAGCTGCACACACATATATATACATATATACACATATATATACACACACATATATTCATATATACACATATATACATACATATACTATTGGAATTCCTCGAGACGCTCACATTAATCCTAGGAGGAAAAACCCTATATATTACCATGTTAATTAATTAAAGAACGGATCCTCTAGAACCACAATGTTAACCCTGAGTGGGAAAAAAACTAGAAATTACAATATATCGTGAATAGCAAAAATATCTTGAAAAAAATGGATAGAGTTCCAAGATTAATGTATTCAAAGATGATCATCCAAGTTTTTTAGATTCCTGCACCGGTGGCTTATATTAATTAGCTGGTCTTGGTACACACGGCTGTATTGTAGCTATAACATTTTATATAACAGTAGGAAATATTACAACAAAAGGAAATAGTAGATTGAAGCAAAGCGGATATGATATCATGACCAAACGTTCCAAGGCAGTCATATTTGTGTATATTTCTCCACACGCATGTGTTACGCATAGAAAAGCATGAGACTTAATTAAAATTGTAAAAGTTCATTAAAAAAAAGGCATCAACGAGAATATCTTGCCAAGACTAAATTGATATAAGCATATTGTGTTCTCATCGATTCAAATATTGCTACCAATACTTCATTATGTTAAAAATACTTGTGCAACGTTCGTTTGTCAAACTTTCAGAAATCTATGAATAAGTTAACACCAATCAATCAAACAAATCGGCTATTGTCTTTATTTAACCCGTTGACATATTTACAGTCCATTATATATTAAAAGCACATAGCATGTCATTTAGAGTTGCTAAGAAAAAAGTGAAATAAGCTACAAATTCTCACAAAAAGCAAAACATATATCCTTAATCTAGTGGACTATAACTAAGTTAAATTATAGTAGCCATTAGATGTAATTATTTAAGGGAAAACATCTAACCATCTATTTAGTGGATTCAAGTTATAATTGCTTAGATTGAAAGAAATAGTCTATACCAAATACAATAAAAAATAACATAAAATTGAAATAAAGATGAAAAGAAATTACCAATTTGATTGTTATATGAACTCCAAATTAAACCCATACATAACTAAAATTCAAAATAAAAATTAGCAGTTGAATTTGTATATGAATGCTAACCTAAAATTAATATTCAGAATTACATAAAAAATCTATTATATATTACCCATTCGTGATATGTCTTTTAGAGTTACTAAGAAATAAAGAAATAAGCTAAAATTTTTTACAAAAAAGTAAAACATCTAACTTTATCTGGTGTGTCATCGCCTCGCGCACGCTCCCTCGCCAACTCCCCGGCATCGACTTGATGCTCTTGTCGTGCCCTTGCAATCAGCGACTCCTCACGATGTGCGTCAAGTGCCCCGACTTGGTAGGGCTACCATGTCCTTACAAAGGAGAGGTGTCGAGCCTCCCTCTCTATGGTCTCTACATGTGTCTAATGTTCAATCCAGTTTTATACACAACAAGTGAAGTTATCAGTTACTAATTAGATCACCAATAAGCAGTAGTCCACTAAGCTATATGGCCTAAAAAAAGCTCACTACTTGTCAAAACTTATTCTTTCTCCGAACGCGCCTGAGCCTATCTGTATTCACCATCACTAAGCTAAAAAATGAGCACCGATACTAACTTCTGTCTCTGTATTAATTGGAGGCTCCTTAAGAAGACCTCACGTTAATCGAGGAATAAAAAATATGATCCCATCCAATTGATATATCTAGCTATAGCGATGGCCAAGATTTATTAATAAACACTGAAGCCTAAGTACCTCTAGCTTATAAGGGCAATCCCAATAAGATGATTAGAATAGTTTTCATAGCATTAATTAGGTTGCCATGTAAGTAAAATGGTGATGTGGAGGTAGAGTTAATGATGAAAGAGAAGGAAACCATTTCTCATGCAGGAAACCATTTCTACACAAGTACCAAGAAAAGGAAAAAGGGGATTGGGTGAGAAAATAAGAGAAAAGAGGAGATTGGATGAGAGTTTATTTTGAAGAATCTATCCATTGGCTCCACATCACCATTTTGCTTACATGGCAACCTAATTAATGCTATGAAAACTATCCTAGTCATCCCATTGGGATTGCCCTAAGAGCAGTCCCAATACTCCATATCAGCTAATTTCTATAGTATTAATAGAGCTGCCACATAAGTAAATTGGTGACATGGCAATAGAGTTATTGAGGTGAGAGAGGGAAATGGTTTCTCATGTAGGAAACTAAGTCCTCCCGTAGACCGATGCGCAAAGAAACTAGACAATTTGTGTTGGGAGCAGAATCGTGGTTTCCATCCCCTTCCTCCTGGATCCGATGCATGTGTGAAGTTATTAAATTTTTCTCTATATAGAAACTACTATGAGAACTATGCATTAAAGAGACTAGGTCTAAGTGAATATTTATTACACTCTCTCTCCTCTAGAAATCATTCATGCAAACTATAGATTGGAATTGCCCTAAGGATCAAACAGGAAATACCAGAAGTGCCCCAATCTTATGTTTGTTTTTATATTGTACCGTAAAGGAGTAGTTTACCTAGGAGTAATGAAACTCAGGCGTGTCGGCTGGATACGTGACCGTTTGGGCGAGTTGGATGACGATACTCCAAATTCACTCTCTGCAAGGATCCTTCGTACACCATGAATAAATTTTTAGCTCTAAATGAATCCGTCGAGAAAAAGGATTTTTGCTGACCTCTATTATGTAGTGATTAATAACTAGAAATAGCCATCCATATACAATTAAAATTAGATAAATCTGTGAATTAAACATGCACTATACGGTTGGATACCTGGATTACATGCAAAGTAAAATGAAATTTTGAAATAAGTCTGAATCATTGGCATGCGCGTTCCCTCCTATTGGCAGTCTATTCGTCCAGAAGTAACTGGATATATTAACACGATTATTGATACTATATCGCAGTGAAGAAATCAAAGAACATACCAGTCAACATTTCCAGCTAATGCATAGAAATCTATTTAGGTCCTATTTAGAGGATCTGTAGTTTTTCTAAAAAAACTACTTTTTTTTTTGGTATTTTGAGCTAAAAAGCGCCTGTACCTTTTTATAACAGACCGTTTAATAAATAGTTAATTTTCCTCATAAACAGCAAAAATAGATCTAGTTCAGCTTTCAACTTTTAAACTTTTGTTAGTTATGTATGGTTTTTGGTTTATATCAAAAGATGCTTAAAAGCTGAGCTGTTTAGAGAGTTTATTGGTTTTTTCGAAACTGAAGCTGGATTTAAACCCCCAAACAAGGTCTTAGTTTGATAATATCAAAATGGTACCATCCGATTGTACTTTTGTAATAAAAGATCTTTTTTATATAGTTTAGCATAGTACTTGGAACATCTCAATAGGTAAAAATGACTTAGGCCTCCACAAAGTATGGAGTTTGTTGGAGCACATGGAAAATCGATAATTTGCTAACGGAGTAATGTACACTACATAATTGTGGTAGTTCGCTAGAACATATCACTACTACAGAAAAGTTAATCACAGACGGTTCGGAAATCTAATCACAGACGGTTTTCTGAACCGTCTGTAAGCAAGTGTCAGTGATGACAAAGAATCATTGCAGACGGTTTTCCAACCGTCTGGAAAAAATAACATCACAAACGGTTCCACTTACAAACCGTCTGTGATGTGGTACCATCTCAAACGGTTTTAGTTACAAACTGTCTATGATAATTTGCATATCTCAAATGGTTTTAAGTAAGAACCGTCTGTGAAGTGTAAAATATCACAGACGGTTTCACTTACGAACCGTTGTCGGCGTATTCCGCCTGACAGGCCCGGAGTCCACAGACCGGGTTTGGTTCGGAAGGAGGGCGTCTTCGCGGCTGGCTAAACCTAGAGGGTGAAAACCCTAGAGACTCCCACGCGAGGGATTCCGGCGTCTATGAACTAGGGATGACACAAAGACTTTACCCAGGTTCAGGCCCCCTCTTCCTTGGGTAATAGCCTTACTTCCTGCTCGATTGGTTTATAGAGTGTGCAAAGCTAGTACAGAGCTTTCAGGTTACAAGTTCTCTCTTAGACTATGCTGCGGAGCTCTTGCTTGCTCAAATGCAACACTACTCGAATCCTCGACCCCTTTTCCCATGCAACCGGAGGCCCTTATATAGGCTAGGTTAATGGGAGTAGGTAAAAAGGAGGGTCATCATGCTTATCTTCATACATTTATTACCCCTTCTCGTGCTGTCCCGTTCCTCCAGCCTCATTAAATGCCGACGCATGGCTTCGCCTGGTCCGCTCGGGATGTGACCCCTTCTTGACGGGTTGGTGAGAGGCGTAAGAGGAATGGGCTTGTAGCAGAAATCCTTGCAGTTGACAGGTCTGACACCGCTGTCCTGCCGCCCGAATGCACGACAGGAAGGAGCCTTTGAGGTGAAGCCACCTCGCACCACCTTTTTTGTCTTGCGGCGGGCGAGTAGGCGTGCTTCGCCCACCGCCGCCGGGTGCCACGTGGATCGATCGCCCGAGCGGCGGGGCGTGTTTCGCCCACCGCCGCCGGGGCCACGCGACCGATCGCCAGACGAGCGGCGTGCTTCGCCCACTTGCTCGCCGGTGCCACGTGGACCGTCGCCGGGCGGCGGCGTCTTCGCCACCGCCGCCGAAGCTCCACGGACGCGCCGGCGGCGAAGCGTGCTTTCGCCACGTGCTTTCGCCGGGCGCCACGTGGATCGCCGCCGGGCGGCGGCGTGTTTCGCCCACCGCTGCGCCGGCGCCACGTGGATCGCCGCCCGGGCGGCAGGCGTGTTTCGCCACCGCCGCCGGCGCCACGTGATCGCCGCGGCGAAGCGGCGTGTTTCGCCCACCGCCGCCGGGCGCCACGTGGATCGCCGCCGGCGGCGAGGCATGCTCGCCCACCTTTCGCCGGGTGCCACGTGGACCGATCGCCGGCGAGCAGGCGTGTTTCGCCCCACCGCCGGGCGCCATGTGGTGCCACGCGGGGCGTGCTCGCCCACCGCCGCCGGTGCCACGTGGGTCGTTATGTTGACCGCCGTGTTGACTGCTTTTGTGCGGCGGAGAGGGTACCCCAGCGCAGAGTACGCTGACAGTAGCCCCCGGGCCCGCCCTGGAGCGCGTACCAAAGCTTACTTTAGAACCTTCATTAAATGCTTAGCGGGCTCCTGGGTGGGGCCACCACTCATGAGGATACGACCGCCTCGGTTCCCCCCGCGTATCTGCAGATTTTTCTCGGGACCCGAGGCGACGCACGATCTTGTCTCTTCGCGAACCGTCGGTGCTGGGGCGCATATATAGATAGGTTCATCTGTATCAAACGGTTTACGCCTTCTTCTTCCTTGCGCACCCCTAACTTTCGCTTCTTCAACCTTCTTGCTCGAAAAACCTCAGCCTTTCTTCATCCCCATGGCACCTCCATCCCGCCTCCATCTGCGACGCCCACGCGGTGGGTAGGATGGCCATCCTAGCGCCAGAGGGCACCTTCCGCTTCCGGCGGGACCGCCACGCCGCGGTGCCTTTCCGACGAAATTCTCATTCACACTTAGGCTATGATGGCTGGCTTGGCCCCGCCGGTTTTTGAGTTCTTCCTTACCATCCTTCACTTCTATGGGATCCACCACCTTCACCTCACCCCCAACTCCATTGTCTTTCTTTCCATCTTCGCAAGATCTCGTGAAATGTTCATGGGGTGATGCGAATCTTCCACTTTTCCGCCATTTCTTCCTCTGCGCGCCCCAACGATAATGAGGTAGTGGGAGTGCTACTTCGCTCAAGGGACGGATGGCCTCCCGCTACATCTCTTTCCAGCCTAGGTCCAACTAGAAGTCATGGTGCAGCGAATGGCTGTACATTAAGGATGACAGCGGCGTTGACGCCTTGGACGTGCCCGCCGGGGCAGCGGAGGCCTCCGAGGACTGGAACTCGCCAGTCGAGGAGACGGCGGAGTTCGCGCAATGGCGACCCGCATCCTCCGACCGCGGGAAGCCGGACTATCTGGGGGGCTGGTAGCCCGGAGAATCAGCCCTCTTCGTCGCCGCGTCCGTCCTGCATGGCAGTACACGGGCGACGATGACCTGACGCGCACGTGGCCCGGACGTGAGTCTTCGTTCTTCTTTAGCTTTTTCTCGTGCACATGCTTCTTTTTGTGGTCTCCTACCAACCAGCAGCTACTTTTTGTTCATTGCCAGGCGTGGGAAACTTGGATGAGCAGCTCCAGGGCCGATGGCTCGCCGTGCTTATGCAACGGCCGGTTCCCACCGCACTTTTTTTCCGGCGGCCCGGCCCGCCGCCGATCTGGAGCATGCGGGCGCCTAAGAGTCGTGAGGTCGCTCCGCCGATGGACACCACAGGGCCCGCCGTGGTGCCGCCCATGCCCGCCGGTGATCGAGGACACGGCCCCGCCAATGATCAGCCGCGGGCAACGACACTCGCCCGGACACCACGGCCCGGATCTAAAGGGCCAGCGTGGACGCTGGCTAACTTCACCGCCACGGCTCGTCGTGGCGGATCTCGCAGGGCGGCTACAAGCCGCCCAATCTCAACTTTATCGCCGGTGGCGCCGCCTCATGGCGCCCGCCCGACGTCTTCTCCTCCGGCCGCCTCAATGGCGTGGCGCTAACTCTTCGACCACGGAGCCTGTGCCACCACCCAACAAGGTGGCCTCACACTCCCGATGGCCGGTCTCAGCTTGAGGGTACCGCCAAGGGCGGCCCCTCAGGACGCGCCAAGGGCGGGAACGCCCCCGGCGCCCACCGAAGCACCGAGCACCTCCGCCAGTGCCCCGCCGCCGCCAGAGAGGGCCGCAGGTGATCCAGCGCCCAGCGCCTCGGAACCTCTCCCTCGAACCGCCATCGCTCCCGCCGAACGCCACGTTGAGCTCTTCACCGGGCTCAGGGACTTGCACGGCTCACTGGGCACCGCCCTTGCCGCAGCCGCCAGGCACGGGGCCGATATCGCCCAGCAGTTGGCGTCGGTGAGAGGCGAGCTGCAGCGGGAGCGGGTGAGGGCGGACACGGCAGAGGTGGCATTGGCGCAGGAGAGAACCGCCGCCGCCGCCATGCAGACGCGGGCTGAAAGGGCCGAGGATCGGGCGCAGAGGGCGGAGACGGCGCTGAAGACCTCGGAGTTGGAGTCCTTCCGCTTCTGGGCGCAACTCGTCCGCCATGCTCAAAAGACCTTCAGCGCACGAAGAGGTGCTCGAGCCCTTGGGTTGGCCTCGAACTCGCCATTGGAGGACTCATGGCGCAATTTGCCCACGCGACCAACCAGTGCGGAGGCGCCCAGGATCGCTCAAGCCCTAGCCGCTCGCTCCACCAGAGAAGGTCGAGAGGTCGCGATCATGACCGCGACCTATACGTTGGCATGCTGGGCCAGCCGCGATGCCGCCCTTGATCCCATGGCAGCGGTGACGGCCGGCATTGAGGGAGACGCGGCGCAGGTGGAGGCGAGGGTGCGCGCGGCCGCTGAGCATGTGGCCGGGATGCTGTAAGTTGAGCAGCCGGTCATGGATGTCTCCACCCCGCTGGCCGTGGAAGGCGACGAGGGCGACGACATCGACGTTGGCGACGAGGAGTGAAGGGCCGGGCAACCTCTTGGTTCTTTTTGCTTTTCTTTCTTTTGTTTGATCCACCTGCATGTACAAACACTTATGCGGTACTTAGCAGATCGGATATTTCTGGGTTCAGTACTATTTTGCATGTTCATTCGTTTTGTGTGATCAAGTTTGCTAGGTTAAACCGTTAGGCGGCCGGCCTTTTAACTTAGCTGGAATGCCTGAGGAACGCTTAGGTTAGGGCAGCATCTCTGAGTTCCGCCAGCGATTACACATGTTTGCTGCAAACACAAGTAAGGATCATACAAGTCATACGGGACTTAGGCAAAAACGACCTTGAGTCCGACAGGAAATGCTTAGACGTAACTTAGTCTTAGCGTTTGGTTTCTGCGCGGGATTGCCACTTGGTTCAAACTCTTCTGGAACTCGGACCCTGACGATCGCCTGAAAACGTGCCGCAGCATAGCGTGGCGAGGCAACAAGTTCCCGGAAGTGTTTTTGACCAGCGGCACTCGACGGTGACAACCAGCGGTGCTTCAGAGAGCCAACCCGAGGCGTACGAGCCGTGTTTGAGTACCACGTCTAACCTGCACTCCGGTCGCTTGGCCGCGCCGAACGTTAACGCTTTAGCACATTTCCTTGTATCATGAGGGGCCGTTAATTTTTGGAACTTGCGACAATCACACGTAACTTGACCCATCTTAGCGCATGCACATAAGGAAATGGTCAAAAATGCGGTATGAAGCACTTATCTTGCTTTTTGTATCATTGGGCGACCAGCCCCCAAGCGTCTGGGCGGCCACGGGGAGACTCGAGGCGACCACGAAGGAGCTTGGGGCGACCAGCCCCGAGCTCCTGGGCGACCACGAAGAAGATTGGGGCGACCACGGGGAGGCTTGGGGCGACCAGCCCCCGTGCTTCTGGGCGACCGCGAAGAGGCTTGGGGTCTTCATGCAACAAGCCGGTGACTCCATGCCTTGGTGCACAGCTACTAACAGAATGAGTAGGCATGTGCAAGATAAAACCGAACGATATAGGTCCCCGCAGGGAGTGAGCCCCGGTCCCTTTCTGATTTCTAAGTCCTTGCGATTTTTTGGAGATCGAACCATGGTGCTGTGCGTCAAAGCTGCGGGCTTCCAGGAGGGGTACTAGACTAACGATGCTCGCGGTGACAACCAGCGGTGCTTCAGAGAGCCAACCCGAGGCGTGCGAGCCGCGTTCGAGCACCGCATCTAGCCCGCCCCCCGGTCGCCCGTCTTTGTCGGACACGGACACCAGGTGACCCAGTAGATCACCAAGGATTTAGCAAACATACGGAACCAGCGACATTCATGCAAAAAACTTGCCACTAAGGGCACAGAAAGGGACAACAATGGTAAATTGAAAGCCTTCTAGGCAACAACTTTACTAACCGCCAGAAGCCACCAACCAGCCAAGGGAGAACCTTACCTTATGGCTGACCGGGGCGAGCAGCGGGGCACTTACAACTTCTTCAAGGATAGAATTTCCGCAACAACTCTATGTTATAGGAATTCGTCAGTTCTTCGCCGTCCTCAGTGGCCAACCGGACCGCCCCGGGCCGAGATACCGAGACCACCTTAAAGGGGCCTTCCCATCGGGGAGACAGTTTATGCAACCCGGCATGCTGTAGGGTCGAGGATGCGCCTAGAGGGGGGGTGAATAGGCATTTTACGAAATTAATCGCTTACTAAAATCGATCGCTCTAATCAACCCCTATGTCAAAACCTAATCAAAGATATATGCGGAAGCGACAAATAGGTTTTGACAATTAAAGCCTTAAATCAACTAGGCTCACTAGTGCACTATCTAAATTAAGTCTCTACACTAGAATTGCTAGATTGAACTATCAATTAATACTAAGCAATTCTAATACATTCAAGCAATCAATAATATGCACAAGGTAAATACTTGAAAGTAAAGAGACAAGGGACAACCGATGTTTTTCCGTGGTGTTAGGAGACTTGCGGTCTCCCCTAGTCCACGTTGAGGCTAGCCCACACTTGGACCGGCTCCGCTTCGAGCACCGCCTCTTTCCACTAGTCGTGGTTTTCACGCTCGCACGTAGGCTCAACCGAACCTTCACAAACTTCGCGGGGCTTCTCACAACCTTGAGAGCTCCAAGACGACGCCTCTCGCCTTGCGTCTAGGAGTCGGCAACCTCCAAGAGTAACAAGCCGCTCCTTCGCTTGAACCACACCGGGCACAACAAATGCGCTCCTCGGTGATCACCAAGTGCAACACATGCACAAGGACCTCACTCAAGTGCAACACATGCACAAGAGGCTCTCAAAACACTTCCTAATTGCAACACATGCAATTAGTCTCACTCTTAAGCTCAAGAAGCAAAGGGAGAAGAGCAACACATGCACACAACTCCCACACACCGCAACAACACCAGCAACTCATGCCCCAAGCCCCCCAAGGGGGTATATATAGCCCCCACCAAGAAAACTAGCCGTTTGGGGGCAAAATGGTAACAACAAAACCCAGTACTACCGCCTCTAAGGGAAGTGGTAGTACCTACCCATCTCTCAACGGTTGGCTAACGGTCATTTGATCGATATTACCGCCCTCGAGGCGCAGTAGTACCGACTTTATGACTACCGCTCCCACACGGCAGTAGTGCCGGCCTTGCCCACCAAACAAAATCAACGCTCGGAGAAAAGCTACAAGCAACCCAGTCGGTAGTATCAAGACTTATGGTACTACGCCCATGCCCTTGATAGTGCCGGCCTCCGCAACCCGTAAAACATTAAGATCAGAAAGAGCTACGGTGGCTTAGCCGGTAAGTACATATTTGCAGATACTACATAAGCAAGGCCCGTAGTAATTACCGCGAGAGAAAAACAGATTTCAACTCCAAAATCATTTCTCCGAAAACAAACTTATTCTTTGAGCCACAAAGATGATCAACACATGATCATACACACGTGCAAAACACATTTGCACCAACTTAGCTCACGCTCAAAGAATTCAAACCAAATCGCGAAAACGCATTTCGCAACCAACTCAAGAACTATTCGCAAATCGTATTAAGCGAATCAAACTCGAGTTTATGAGATTAATCCCCCTAGCCATGTGAAGGTCAACACAAGACCCGGTCAACTTGCCAACACCCGTTGCAAGCCCCACTCACATGCTCTCGGAATTCCGGACTCATAAACCTCAGTTTATTCGCACAACGAACTTGCAAATAACACAATAAACACATTTCATGCTTGAGCACTACTCTTTGCAACACATGCAAAAGTCTAGCTCGAAGCAACATCAAATCAAGATGCATGAACTCTCTAATTGCAACACATGCAATTTTCTAGTCGCATGCAACCACAAAACCAAACTTCAACTAAACCAAATCAACCGTATGAGCTCTTTACTACTTAGCGCATGCAAGCCTCTAGCTCCATACAAACACACAAACACAAATTAGTGCTTGAGCTCTCTCCTTTTGCAACACATGCAAAACTTAGCTCCAAGCAACCACAGTTTTAAGAAAGATTGTTTTGCGTATCAAAGCATGAAGCTTCAACTAATGCAACACATGCAAAATGAACTTCACGCAAAAGCCAACGCACTAGCTTATCATTTCTTGCAACACATGCAAATCAAAGCATTATCACGAAAACCAAATGCAACCAAGCATAAGTTTAACCCATTCGCAACACATGCCAAATGGTTAAACCAAATGCAAAAACCAAATCCAAATGGTTTGAGCTCGAGTGAACGCGGAATGAGATCACCAACACATGATGAAGCTCAAGCAAAGGGAACGACCTCTCTTAATAGCACGGCGATAAAACCTTAGACTTAAAGACTACAAAAGTCCTTAGCCTATCTAATTATACCTTCGCATGGCAAGACAAGCAATCCCTTTGGGGTCTTTATGATCATCGCTAGATACTCCCCAGGATCATCACCCTTCTTTATCTTCGGGATCCATTCTTGGCGCCCATCAACTCATGATGCCGTCCTTGTCCGTTTTCATCATCTCATCCATCTTTGGACCTAACTCAATCACAACTTCATAAAATAGTTAGTCCAAGATGCATGGTTATCTCAATTATCTCTTGCACTCCATTAACACATAATGGATGCCTTTAGATCAATTGAGCACAACCTAAATCAATTGAAATGATTTAATTGTGTCTTAAGTACAATAATGCAACTCATGCTTTATTATACTTAAGAACTTATTCATTGTCCTCAATTAATCACGAAACACCATCAACACATGATGAAGTGTTAGTTAATAATTAATTAAGACAAATGAACTCAATTTAAATTATCATTTAAATTGATATGAGTATATATTAACTACACAAGTTTTCATATACTCATGTTGATGGAAAGTAATGATCCATTATATGTAAATTGTATGGAATTGATCATTACTCTAAATCATCAACTATAGAATACACTCCACATGTATATGTGCATAGACATGATTGACTTGGACATAATATGCACATATCCAATTTGATCGTATTGGAGTATATCCTATATTATCATGAGTATACTTGTAACTAGGCAATTCAAACATATACTCAAGGATTCAGTTTCTTTGTCTTGATCCTTATATGTGTCAATAAAGAATAGATCAATACAAAGAGACTTTCAAGTTAAACAATAAACTCCCCCTAAATATGTGCATCCATGTAATATATGGATTGAGAAACATAATGCACATTTTGTGGTTAATATAACGGGGACATTCATATTTCAACTTGACTCCAAAGTATGCAACTAATATTAGAATGAATACACATACATACTGTGCATCCATGTAATATATGGATTGAGAAACATAATGCACATTTTGTGGTTAATATAACGGGGACATTCATATTTCAACTTGACTCCAAAGTATGCAACTAATATTAGAATGAATACACATACATACCTCGGGTTTTCCATTTTTTCAATGCGATGAGACTAAACAAAGATATTCTAAATAAACAAGTTAGTCTCGATATAAGATATGTCATTAATAACAATATCGCATTAGGGGATAAACTCAATATTGGATTTGTCATTAACACAAGATTAGATTTGTCATTAACACCAAAACCATAACTAATGAAGGTTGAACTTACACATGCGTCTGAATTCTGCGCAAGACCAGGTCGCCTACTGCTAGCGTTCTCTCGAGACCCGGTGGCGTGGTACCGCCGAGACTTTGTCAGAAGCGGCGGCGCGGAGAGCAGCAGCGATCCGCACCTCCTCCAAAAGGTTGACATCTTCTCGCGGAGATCCTCTTGGTCTTCTTCATTGAACACCGAGACGCTGGGGAGCCGAGCGGCGACTTCGGAGGGGAGAAATGACCTCCGCCTTCAGACACTGGAAGAAAGGCGTCTCGCTTTGTGGTCGATTGGGTGTGGTGCGGGCGACCACAAGATCGCCGGAGCTCTTCCGCCCACCGCGCGTGCCCCTTTTGTGAAGTCGATCAAACGCTCTTATCTTGAGGTCCTTCAGCACCAGCGCGTTGGCGCGTTCTGCTTGCCCGTTGCTCATGGGATGGGCCACCGAGGCAAAACATACCTTGGTGCCCATTTCATCGCAGAATTCCAGGAAAGCCGCACTGGTGAATTGGGTCCCGTTGTCGGTGATGATGCGATTGGCGACCCCAAAGCGGGCGAAGATCCCACGTATAAATTTGACGGCGGCAGCGGCCGTGATGGCACGCACCGCCTCGGCCTCAACCCACTTCGTAAACTTATCGATGGCGACGAAGAGGTGGGTGAAGCCCCCTGTGGCCCGCGGGAACGGGCCCAGGATATCCAGCCCCCAGACCGCAAACGGCCAGGAGAGCGGGATGGTTTGCAGAGCCTGGGCTGGTCGGTGGATTTGCCTGGCGAAGAACTGACAAGCTTCGCATGTCCTCACCAGCTCGCAAGCATCCTGGAGGGCAGTAGGCCAATAAAATCCTTGGCGAAACGCTTTACCGACCAGCCGTTCGCCGGACATATGGCTCCGCGTGACGCCTCCATGGATATCGTGAGAGCGAGTTGCTCCTCTTCCCGAGTGATGCACTTCAAGAGAACTCCGTTTACGCCTGGCGATATAGGTCCCCACCTACCGGTATAGCACTTGGCCTTACGTGCAATCTTCTACCGAGGCATCATCGCGGGGATCACTTGGTCACGAGGGAAGGCTAGGATAGGATCCATCCACCGATCTTCTGTTGCCGCAGCGGCGACCACTCGGTGCTTTCGCTGGATACTCATTGGGCCAAGCTTTTCCCCTAGCGCTGCCTTGGCAGCACCGCCATCTTCCCTCCCAGACCTGGGGGTTGAGGCGGGCACACTATCTTCCCCGGGCCCGGGGCTATGATCATGCATCGCCTTCCCGCTCGAAAGCCGGAGGCCGCGGCCTTGCCGTTGTCCCTCCTCGAATCGGGGTGCGCGATAATGACACCATCGCCCCCACCGAATGGGGGCTGCGATGGACGGTCGCGATAGCCTTTCTTCAAGACTCGACCGGAGCAGAAGCCCTTGAGGACGCAAGCTGCGAAAGCCCGTCCGCAAGGTGATTGTCGCGCCGGGGGACATGGATATATCCCAAACCTTCAAAATGACGCTCCATTTTCCGGACCTCCGCCAAGTATGCCGCCATGGTGGGGTCGTAACATTGAACTCCTTCCGCTTGATTGATGACCAGCAGGGAGTCTCCCTTGACTTGGAGACGCCGAATGCCCAACGCCGAAGCGATGCGCAACCCTGCCAGCAGGCCCTCATATTCGGCTACGTTGTTTGTGGCTTTGAACTCGAGGGCGACCACATACTGGAGGATGTCGCCGGTCGGGGAGACCAGGACAACTCCAGCTCCCGCGCCCTCCAACCTGAAGGAACCATCGAAGAACAAGGTCCAGGGAGAGGGCGCGGGAGCTTCTTCAGCTTCTGGAGTGGCGGGAGTCCATTCGGCGATGAACTCCGCCAGCTTCTGACTTTTGATGGCGGTGCGGGGTACGAATTTGAGGTTGAATTCCCAGCCCACCGCCCATTTTGCAATCCGCCCTTCGCTTTCGGTTGTGGAGGATCTCGCAGAGGGTAGGCCGTGACCACGGTGATTTCCGCCCTGAAATAATGGCGCAGCTTCTGGACGCCACCAGATCACAGACAAGATCTTCGAGCTCGGGTATCGGGTCTCGCCCGTGCAACACTTTGCCGATGTAGTACACCCTCTGGACACCTTCTCTCCGCGATCAGCACCAAGGCCACCATCTCGGGGTGGCAGCTATGTACAGAGCAGCGGCTCACCCGTGCTGGGGAAACCAAAGACCGGGGAGAGGAGAGTATCGCTTCAACTCTTCAAACGCCTGGCTTCTTGATCCACTCAAGTGGTTTGTCTTCTTCAAGCAGCTTAAACAGAGGCAAGCTTTTTTCTCCTAGCCGGGCAATGAATCGCCCCAGGAGGCCAAAGCGACCGCCGCAATGAACACGCTTGAGTCGCTTGCGGCGGCTTCATGTGTTCGATGGTCGATATCTTGTCGGGGTTGGCTTCAATGCCCGGCTTAGACACTGTGAAGTCCAATAGCTTGCCGGAGGGCACACCGAACACGCATTTCTCTGGGTTGAGCTTCAGGCAATTCTTCCGGAGGTTAGCAAAGGTTTCCTCCAGGTCTCGAATCAGTTCTTCACTCTTTTTGATCTTCACAACTAAGTCATCAACATAAACCTCAAGATTTCGCCCTATCTGGGGGCGGAAGGTAATGTGCATGGCACGTTGGTAAGTGGAACCATCATTCTTTAAACCAAAAGCCATCCTTACATAACAGTAGACACCGGTAGGGGTTACAAAAGCGGTCTTCTCTTCATCTTCAAGCGTCATGCTAACTGTGGTACCCGAGATGCGATCCGGGAAGCACAAAGAAGATTCACTACCGTGGAGTCAACAATGAGATCGACCGCAGGGGGTAAGGGTCCTTCGGGCAGGCCTTGTTGAGGTCGTTGAAGTCGACACACATGCGCCATTTCCCGTTGGACTTCTTGACGAAAGCATGTGGTTGGCGAGCCACTCAGATGAGAGACCTCCCGGACTATCCTCGCTGCTCAACTTCTCTACCTCCTCTCGAATGGCATCTTGGCGCTCGGCGCTGCCTCCCGACCTTCGCGGGGACCGACGCGCCGGGAGCATCGCTAATCGATGCTCGATCACCTCCTGAGGGACCCTAGTCATGTCGGACGGTTGCCAGCGAACACGTCGAGTTAGATCGAGGAAGGTGACAGCGTTTTCCTATTTGGCGCCGAGGTTGGCGCCAATGTTGACGGTCTTCGGGGTTCGCCCCGCTCAATGCGACCACCTTGACCTCACCCAGAGCCGTGTGAGGCACGGTCCGGGCTCGAGGGCTCGAGGAAGTGGCGTCTGGGCGCCCGACGCAGGTGGCACCGGCCAGGTCCTGCGCGACCTTGAAACAGCGCAAGGCCTCGGCCTTATCCACCCTGATCACAATGGGGCCAGCGGGCCCCGGCATCTTCACCACCATGTACGCATAGTGGGTGGCCGCCATGAACTGGGCCAACGCCGGTCGGCCGAGTATGGCATTATAGGGGAGGTCGAAGTCGGCGACCTCGAAATCCACCAACTCGGTGCGATAGTTATCCCTCTCCCCGAAGGTGACGGGGAGGCGCACCTGACCCAGGGGCATCAAACCAGCCTCTGGGGCTACCCCGAAGAAGGGCAGAGCTGGGCGCAGATCCTGCCGCGGGATCTGAAGCGCCAGGAACACTGAGGAGGACAGGAGGTTGATAGAACTCCCTCCGTCCACCAAAGACGCGGGTTAGCCGTGACGTTAGAAACGGTGGCGACACTTCGACCGAGATGCCCCAGGCCGTTGGCGCCCTCGGGATGGTCAGCCTGACTAAAGGTGAGCGTTTGCTCAGACCACTTCAGCATCCGACCCGCCCCCGAGCTTGATGTGGTGGCACACACTTCCCTCTTCAGCCGTTTGTAAGCGGCGTTGGAGGGGAAGGTGGACGAACCACCATGGATATAGGCCACCACGTGATCGGCCTGCTGGAAGGCCAGCGGGGGATCTTCATCTTGATCATCATCGGGGCGGCGTTCCTTGAGCCGCTTCTCCACCATCTTGTCCACGACCCAACAGTTGTCTAGGTCATGGGTATTGGTTTTATGTATCGCGAGAGGGCTCGCCCTCCTTTTCGCGGCGGTCGCTCCCACGATCGCGCGGCGGTCATCGCGCCGATCGCGGCGATCGTTGCGCCGGTCACGACGGTCGTCACGCCGCTCACGGCGATCATCACGCCGGTCGCGGCGGTTGCGCTTCCGAGGCGCGGGTTCTTCTTCGTCGTCGCTTCGTGGTCGAGACACGCCTGGCTTCTTCGCCTCGCGCTCGCGCCTTCTTGCTCAGACGGCCGAACCCTTCGAGGTCCCGCCCTCGTCCTTGCCTTGGCCACCCTTGGAGCCAGGCGCTGGCCCCCTCGCCTCCGCGGCCCTCACACACTTATGTGCGAGGGAGAAGAGCTCGGAGGTGGAGCTGATGGTACGGGTGGCCATCTTCTCCGTCATCTTGCGGTCGCGTACGCCCCTCCTGAAGGCTATGACGACCGATTGCTCGGAGATGTGGGGGAATGTGTTGCGGCAAAGGGCGAAACCGCGGATGAAGTCGCGGCGACTCCCCATCTCTTGCTCCAGAGCGTGGAGGTCGCCCTCCACGCCGGCTGCGCAAAGGAGCCTCGAAGATGGCGACGAAGAGGTCGCACAACTTCCCCACGAGTGCACCGATCCTCGGGGAGATTTAGCGACTAGGAGCGCAGAGCTCAAAGGTGTTGGGAGGTAGTTGGCCATGACCTTTTCATATCTCGCCGGTGCCCGCACATCGTCGTGTAGATTTGGAGGAACTCCTCCGGGTTGGTGGTGCCGTCATATTTTTCTATGGCACGGGCGGAACTCGTCCGGCCACGCCACGCGGGCGTGTGCCGCCTGGAGAAGGCTCGCACCCGACGCCAGAGGAGCCGAGCCACTCATCGGGAGCCCGGTCCGGAGACTGCTCATGGGAGCGCGAGGCGGCTCCTTGAGAGTCGGAGGAGTGAACCTCCTCCTTGGCCCGAGAATGAGAGCCACGGGGACTCTCATCGCCACCCGCTACCCGCTATCGTGGTAGCGTTTGGTCCGTGGCGCGGCAGAAGCATCGCGAAAGGTCATCACCGCGCTGCCGGCGGCTCTCGTCAAGATGAGAGCGTAGGTCCCCACGGTTCCTTGGGGAACCGGGACCGGTACTGCGCGCGCCCTTTCCTTGACCCCGGCCCACCTGGCCAGGGCCTTTCTCGTTAGGGCGGCTGGAGGCCTGAGAGCGCCCTGCATGCGCCTTAGGCGCTAAGGTACGACTGCACTGACCGACCGGAGGCCCTACTTTGGTGGGGCGCGCCCACGAGGCCGGCGATGCTCCGCAGCCACGGAGTGGCCGGGGAGTCTCCCGCGAACTCCACCGGAGGGTGGTCCAGAAGAGCACGGGCCGCGTGCAAGTTCTGGGCAGGAGTGGCCACCCTCAAGGCCAACCAAGGACGCACGTGCCGCTGCTCCCGCTTCAAGGGAGCAGAAGCCGCCTGGTGGGCGGGTGAGACGGTCCCTCAACCGGCGCGATGACCGGGAGGCGCCTTGGTCGTCGCTCGCCCCCGCGATATTCTGATGCTAGGAATCTGCCATCTTCAGATGCACGGGCTTGCTTCTAAATCACGGACGCCAAAGTCCGCCGGAGTTAGCCGGGAAACCAACCACTAGCCCCCCTACTTGGGCGCTGGCTGTCGGCGATTCCGCTCGACAGTCCGGAGTCCACAGACCGGTTTGGTTGGAAGGAGGCGTCTTATGGCTGGCTAAACCTAGAGGGTGAAAACCCCAGAGACTCCCACGCGAGGGATTCCGGCGTCTATGAACTAGGGATGACACAAAGACTTTACCCAGGTTCAGGCCCCCTCTTCCTTGGGTAATAGCCTTACTTCCTGCTCGATTGGTTTATAGAGTGTGCAAAGCTAGTACAGAGCTTTCAGGTTACAAGTTCTCTCTTAGACTATGCTGCGGAGCTCTTGCTTGCTCGAATGCAACACTACTCGAATCCTCGACCCCTTTTCCCATGCAACCGGAGGCCCTTATATAGGCCAGGCTAACGGGAGTAGGTAAAAAGGAGGGTCATCATGCTTATCTTCATACATTTATTACCCCTTCCCGTGCTGTCCCGTTCCTCCAGCCTCATTAAATGCCGACGCATGGCTTCGCCTGGTCCGCCCGGGATGTGACCCCTTCTTGACGGGTTGGTGAGAGGCGTCAGAGGAATGGGCTTGTAGCAGAAATCCTTGCAACTGATGTGTCGACATCGCTGTCCCGCCGCCCGAAGCAGACGACGGGGAAGGAGCCTTCGAGGTGAAGCCACCTCGCACCACCTTTTTGTCTTGGCGGCGGGCGGCAGGCGTGTTTCGCCACTTGCTCGCCGGTGCCACGTGGATCGATCGCCAGACGAAAGCGGCGTGCTTCGCCACTGCCGCCGGTGCCACGCGACCGATCGCGACGAAAGCAGGCGTGCTTCGCCCACCGCCGCCGGTGCCACGTGGACCGATCGCCAGCGCAGCGAGGGCATGCTCGTTCACCTTTCGCCGTGCCACGTGGACCGACGCCGGGCGCAGCAGGCATGCGCGTTTCACCGCCGCCGCTCCACGCGGGCGCCACGGGCGAAAGCAGGCGCCGCCGCCACGCCGCCGGGCGCCACGTGGATCGGCGGGCGAGTAGGGCATGCTTCCGCCACCTTTCGCCGGCACCACGTGGACTCTCATTATGCGAAAGGTGGCGTGTTCATCGACTCGCTTTGTCGGGCGCCACGAGGGTACCTAGCGCAGAGTACGCTGACAACCGTCTATGATGATTGGCATATCTCAGACGGTTTTAAAGAATAATCGTCTGTGAAGTATAATATATCACAGACGGTTCTAATTTTAAACCGTCTATGTTGTTTCCTCATCACAGACGATGCCGCAGTGGAACCGTCTGTAATTTGTGCCTATTCACAGATGGTTCTTCATTAGAACCGTCTGTGATGTTTTTTTCTATTTTATACTAAATTTAATATATTGGCTAGCCTCAGGAATTACTAGCCATGCCCTCTGAAACAAAAGACAGTATACAGAGTATGACTAGCATATTATTATGACAAATTTAAAAATTGTACTCCAATCACATGTTACACAATATACAGCGCATCCATTTCATGAATCAACTAACATCACACATTACAACATATGCACAGCGCATCAATTTATTTCAGAAATACAACAAATGTAATAATAACAAATTGGATTTAGAAGTATAAATGACAAATTCACTTCAGAAGGTTTAGAAATCAATATTAATGTCTGGTAAACTCATTAATTGTTGAGCCCTGAGTAGCATCTGCCTGTTGGATCTAAGACCTCACGGAGCAAGAAGGCACGGAGCTGTCCTCGAATACTTCGAAGGTCAGCTTGTTCCAATGCAGTTTCAGCGCATTGCCAAGCCTGTCAATGAGAAAAGTAAAGTCTCGTGTGTATATAAATTAATAAGTGGAGACATTTGTTGGAAGATTGACAGACCTGCATGACATTAGTTTGCTTGGAACCAATGAGGAGTGACATGTTGTGGCAAACATAGAATCCACATAGGTCAGTGGCCTTTGGCTGCTGGTGGCATTGCCAAAACAAAATAGTTTAATTAGTTCCGAAGGTATTATAATGGAGTGTGAATGATTATTGCATACTATCGGATACCGGAAAGTTAAAAATATGCTTTAGAGTGGCCGGGCCCTTCTTGTGTGGCCCTCCCGTCATTTTGTAGACACCGAACGATGTGTCGAGAAAATCTCTGATAAGCTTCAAATCGTGGGTGTCGCCCTTTTTGGAATCAAGATAAATGACCCGGTTCTATCTCGGTATAATTACGATTAGAACCCAGTGATACCTACAAAGGTATGTCGTCATGGTCATTGAACCTAACTTCGAGGTGAGATATATAGTAGAATCAACGAGTATAGCATCTGGACGAAGCACTTACTACGGGTTGTAGGGTAAAAGTATGATTTTTTTGTCCGAATGAGCCTGCATTACTTTTTGCATGTAGTCGTAAACGAATTGTTTATCTTCGTCCATGGTTTGCTGGGACAAAATGTGTGGGTCGACGAAACCCAGCGGTTCTTTCCTTGTTATTGCTTCGTAGATCATGATTCTACATATATAAAATGAAGGATGATATATATATATATATGACATTTATTGGTGCGTCAGAAATGTAGACGGTGCACTTACATTGACCAGTATCTTATGAGTGAGGCGTCGAGCGCTCTGAGGTTGTACAGATTGAACAAGTCGTTGAAGCCGACCACAAAGACGCCATCTAAAGCCCGGTGTAAGAAATACTCCTCCGAGAAGGTCACGGAGATACTCGTTTGCCGTTCTGCCACCGGCTTGTTGCATGCACCATTGTTGCAATCTAAAGCAGTATAATGAAAGCATCTCGTTGCGGTCAGCCGGTACGAATGGTTGCCCCAACTCGAATTGCCACGCTAATGGGGCAAACGGAAAGTCATGGGCTGGCGTGGTATATTTCGATTTGCCCTTGTCTCCGCATGCCCTGCTACCAAGCTTCGTCTTCACAGGAAATAATTGGGCCCTTACTGCAGGAACGGTCTGCGCGGGACGAGACGCTGTAGCTGATTTGGCTGGCTCGTTCCGTGCATGGCATGGCTCCGGTAGTGTTGGTAGCTCCGGCGCATGATGTGGTGCATCTGGGACTGCTTGTACCTTCGGTGCTCCTAGGCGGGCATCGAAGGAGATGTCCTTCTTGGGCCACTGGATGAATGTACCGATGGCATCCCTTAGTGTAACGATCTCGTCGTTTGGGGGGAAGTTGAAAGCATCTAGGCCCCCATGTGATTAAGGTTTTGGTTATTAATGACAATCAAGGCTAAAAGACTGACTGTGTTTGCATGAGTAAATTGAAAACAGGAAAATCAACACTCTTCGAGGAACGTGAAATGTCATAACCTAAAAGGGAAAAATATGCATCAAAGAAGCAAGGAATCAAGGTATGAAATCATAAGGATATTTTTCTAGTCATTTTTGCCGATCTCGGAGATGGAAGAAAAGATCGGGTTAATAGGATAGACGTCGTACTATTAAGAGGGACTTGATGATTAGGTTTGAACTTTAAAAGTGACTCAATATGGCTCAAGGTCCAAATAGTTCATTCGTGCATTTGAGTTTGGCTTCCATTCTGAAATTCACAGTATTGGCCGGCACTACCGCAAGTGGTAGAGCGGTAGTACTGCAAATGCGGTACTACTGGCATTACAATAGCGGTAGCTTTTTAACAGAATGTGATTTTTCCCATGTAAGCTTGGCTGGCACTACCAGTGTGGTTGGGCGGCTTGACTATCAAGACCTATACCATGTAGCTTTTTAACGATGGTCGTGTTTTTGTCGATCGAGTGGTGCGGCACTATCGCACCTATACCGCAGATCGCCACCATGGAGGGAAATCTCAGAACGGCTACGTGTCAGGACATTAAATGTGCCAAATAGCCGTTGGGCCCATAGGGCGGTACTATCGGCCCTTAGAGGGTGGTAGTACTGGCCTGGTCAATTTTTCTGGATTAAATTACAATAATGGCTAGTTCAAGTGTGGAGGGGTTATAAATACCCCTCATCTGTGCTAGGGGTTGGTTGGTGACTCCATTGAATTCATTTAAAGCCCTAGCAACTCTCTCCACTCATAAGTGCATTCAATTCTTGATTCTTGAGTTTTTGGAGAGGAAATTTGAGTGCATTGCATTAGTTGAGCCATATTGAAGCACTCTTGAGTCTCAAGCTTGCGTCAAGTTTTTTACTCTTGGAGGTTGTAGCCTCCTAGACGGCTTGGAGGCGTGAAGCTCCGGTGATCTTCACAAAGAAGCTTGTGTGAAGGCCCGGATGGTTGTGAAGGCAAGGAGCTCGCCTACCCGAAGCGGGGAAGAGCTACCACGAGTAATCGAGGAAGGCTCGAGCAAGTGGAGCTAGCTTGAAGAAGTTCAAGCCACCTCAATGTGGAGTAGGGGAGACAGGCAAGTCTCCGAGACCACGGGATAAAAATTCACGGGTTCATCATTTGTGGTTTGCATTGTTCTTACTCTTGTGTTATTTCTAGCAAATTGATCATCTTGGTGCTATACTTGTTTAGCCATTGAAGTATTTGAGTAGAGAAATAATTTGGTAATCACTAGAATTGCTATATATTAAAATTGCTAAAATTGTCATTCATGCTTAGAAATCTTTAAACTTGTTTTTAGTATAGAAAATTTAAAAACCTCCTATTCACCCCCTTCTAGTCGGTATCCTTAATCCTATAGAAGTCCAGCGTGACGGCCTTGAAAATTTCATGTACACCATCGACATTGACCTTCGCGTAGCCCGGCTATAACGGATGACCGTGCAGTAATGCCCCTTCTCTGGATGCATACGCTTGTCCCCAAGCAGGCTGCAGGGGAACAGAGCCGTTGGTAAGCCTCACTTGCAGATTGCACGGTGTGGCCCCCTACATAAGGGTACATAAGTAATTAGCTAACAAGTCCAACATTAAAAGTGTAGGTAAGCATCATTGCAGACATGTTACCTGCGTGTTGTCATTAGGAGGAAATCTGGCTACATGCACCTCTGCCTCAGGAGTGGACGCGCAGCTGCTCCGACGGATGGTTGGGCTGAACTGCACATGTGCTTCTTGGGCTAGCATGTTTCAGGCTCGCCTCTCCTCAACCAATTGTTGTTTCTAGCCTTTCCTCGAGGCTTCGTAGCTGATCATTGAACTGTGCTCTAAGCCTTTCCTCAACCCTTTCCTCAATGAGGGCTACTAGCTGTTCCTCACACTCGGCTTTGCTTCTCTTCCTACTCCGGTACGTGGCCGAGTCCTGTGGGAATCCCATTTTCGAGGAATGAAAACACCTAGGCCCTCAGCACGACCCGGTGCTCCTTGTTTCCCAAGGCCGTGGAGAGCATGTCTTTTCTCTATTCAAGTGAAAGAGCCCAGGAAGATTCCGTGCTCAATGATATGAGGCGTTGGAACACTTCCTCATCAGTGGGGTTTGCAAAGGACACGCCGCCTGCAGAAGTGTGACGTGACCTCGCTCTTACCCAGTTTCGGGCACGTGGGTCCACGATCGAGGCAAATGGCGGCGCGACCTCATTCTGGACTGCCTCGTCGTCCTCCCTCGTCCATTGCACCATCTTACCCGCGTACCCAGTTGAGCCGAGTCTATGTGGGTGTGTGTTTTTTGACTGGACGGTCTTGTGAGACGCGCTTTGAAGCATGGACTCTTCCGTCGTCTTCAACTCAACAAATTGCCCCCAAATATCTTCAGAGATGAACCCATATTTCTGGAACGGAGTTACTTCCTTATTAACGTAATTAGCAACAAGGACACTCTTGAAGTTCTTCCACGCCTTTCCCGCCACTAACAACACGTATCGTCGCAGTGCAGGCATGGCGTCTTGTGGAAGCTCGAATGACGCGAATATTTCTGTCACCAGGTTATCACGCTCCTCATCTGTCAACGTCTTCCATGATGGATAGGTGATGGGGACCCGTTCACGCCCAACGATCCCGCACATGATCCGAAAAGCTGCCACAGCCTTTGGAGGCGCGGTAGGGGCCTCATCATGCGGATCGACCGCCGTGATGGTGTATCGGCTTTGAGGGCTTTTACTAAGTCCTGCTGCCTCGCGGATCGCTTTTTCACGCTGGCGCATCATCGATCCTTCGGTAGCGGAGGATTGAGGAGACGCCATCTTGTATGATGTAAGGTTAAGAGTAGGTAAGTTAAGAGAAGCAAATTTAAGAGAAGATTTTTTGGACAGTTGGACAAGATGCGAGTGTAAGAGCAAGATTTTATTCATTATTACTTATATATATATATATATATATATATATATATATATATATATATATATATATATATATAAGTATATATATATATATACGAGAATACATATAATCAACAAACAAGCAACATGCCATAAACAAGATGATATTAAACAAGTTTAAGCCATCCATCAAACTTTACCTCAAAGAGAGGAATTAATTTTGTTGTGCTCTCTTAAACATTCTGCAAAACCAAGTTAGCTTGACAGAGTATTATGCAGAAGTTGCAGTAGGAACTCCCCCCTTAATGGATGCATGATCAAAAGTTTAACAATCATGATATATTTGGACTATATTAGATCCTTAATATTTATTATTATCAATTTTCTTATTAACAGCTGAAGATTAGTTTAATTTGTGTTCAGAAAATATCAGAGCATATTATGAACTGAATGAACTGAATTAAAAGGATACTAAGCATTAGATCATTAAAATACATCTCAAGTTCATTCAGAGCACACAAAGTTTGTTCAGAGCAATCAAAGATTATAGACTAAAATAACTTTGATCATGCATCCATTAAGGATCAAATATAGTCCAAATATGTCATGATTGTTAAAGTTTTGATCATGCATCCATTAAGGGGGGAGTTCCTACTGCAACTTCTGCATAATACTTTGTCAAGCTAACTTTGTTTTGCAGAACGTTTAAGAGAGGAATTAATTTTGTTGTGCTCTCAGATTTTAGGGTTTGGATGAAGATAAGGATCTTCACCACAATCACAAATGGACTAGACTAATCAATTCAATAACTTAAGCCTTGAACCCTTACCACCTTAGCATGCACATGAAATGATTAAGTATTATTCACTGTTATAAAATGAATGTGTTCAGATCAGCTAGAAAATGTCAGTTTTATCCGCAAGCAAAGATCTGATCAGACTAATAGCAGAGCCAATATATATTATAGGTTCAGATCAGTTCAAAGATCACTTAACAGAATAAATATAAGCAACTTAGTTCAGATTAATATAAGCAAAATCAATGACATGTAGCAACTACTACGACCACTAGCTAGCTAAATCGATCAACATCTATGAACCAATCAGCAGATGTGATATAATACCGACAAAATCAAAGCGATAACAGAAATGAATACAAATTGAGCAGAACCGTGAATATAATCCAATAATTTCATACAAGTCTAGCAGTTCAAGGCTTAAATCATTTCATCAATTGTCATATTCAGGTAGTAACCCTAATTTCATCACAAAGCAATACTAGTATCTCAGCCAGCAAGAATCAAGTGCAGAACCGAAAATACTCACAGAGGGAATAGCACTCGAATCGTGGAGCAAATAAGGCAAAAAATAAACGGAGGGGGGAGGGAGGAGGAGGAGGGCACCACCGATGGAGTGGGGAGACACCACTCAGGGGGAGGGGAGACACCACCGTGGGAGAGGGCGTGGCCGAGGGGGGAGGCGCCGCCGAGGGAGGAGACAAAGGCCGAGGGAGGGCACCTCCAAGCTAGGGCGAGGGCGCGGGCGAGGGGGGAGTGTGCCGCCGAGGGAGGGCACCTCCGATCTACGGCGAGGACGCGGCCTAGGAGGGAGCTAGGGCGCCGCCGAGGGGGGAGGGAGCTAGGGTTACACTAAACTAAGTGTGCGCGGGACTTGGTGAAATGGCAAGCACGTGGGATTTATTGAGTGGCGCGGGAAGACCATTCCAGACGGTTCTGGGATTGAACCGTCTGGGGTGTAGTCCTCCCAGACAGTTCAATCCTGAATCGTCTGGGAAAATATGGTTTTCCTGCACGGTTCGGGATTGAACCGTCTGGGACGACTACACCCCAAACGGTTCAATCTCGAACCGTCTGAATGACTCCATCCTGAGACGGTTTAATTTCGGAACCGTCTAGGATGGGCCATTGTATACAGCTGCTTAATTTTAATCAATACATCTCAGTAATTAATACATGTCCTTATAGAGCTGCTTAATTTTAATTAATACATCTCAGTAATTAATACATGTCCATATACACATACACCTGCTTAATTTTAATCAATACATGCATCTCACTAATTAATACTTGTCATTAATTTAATTTAATACAGGAACACTTGGTATATATACATAGATCAAGTCCTCATGACAACACTTGTTTATTATTTTGTACAAAAATTAGCCCTTCATGATGATCAACACGTGTGTAGCTAGCTTCGTCAGGTTGGTCTTCCTGGATTGTGACGCCGGTACCAATAGGAGGCAACTCATCGAACTGATTGTATTCTTCCTCATCTACCACATTCTCGACTCCGACAATCCTCCTTTTTCCCTGAAGAACAACGTGGCGCTGCTTGTTGGACGGGTCGGTTACATAGAAGACTTGAACAACTTCGTTGGCGAGAACGAATGGTTCCTCTTGGTATCCGAGACGTTCGAGGTCCACAGTTGTGACGCCGTACTTGTCAACCTTCACGTGCTGTAGGTTAACCCAACAGCACCGAAATAAGGGGATCTTGAATAGCACATAGTCGATCTCCCAAATTTCCTCAATGAACTCATAGTACGAGCTCCTCATTGATCCAGCGGTATTCACCGCATCGAAGTGAACACCGCTATTCTGCTTTGTGCTCTTCATGTCCTGATCTCTCGTGTAAAATGTGTACCAATTTAAATCATATCCCTTCCATGTTACAACCGTAAAAGCTAGCCCTTTTGCCAACCATGTCAGCGTCTCACCTGACATACTTCCAGTAATGGGTTGTCGCTCCTTGAACCAGCTGTTGAAGTGAAGGTTATCTTTGTCGATGATCCAAAGACTCGGCCACGTCGGATTCTCTTGCCATAGCCAATTCTTGTGCTCGTCGATATACGGGGCAACAATAGCCATGTGTTGCAAAACTGTGAAATAGGCTTTGACGCACGCAACTGGATCAGGTGTGATTGCTTTCCTTCCGATGGTCCCGATGCCCTGGAGCCTCCCCTCAAGGCGGGATCGAGGCACACATATCTGTTCGACCTGAGCCATGTAATCCATGCAGAATTCGACGACCTCTTCTATTGCATAACCTTCGATAATGCTACCCTCTGGTCGAGATCGATTCCGTACGTAGGATTTGAGAATTCCCATGTACCTCTCGAATGGGTACATGCTATGTAGGAACATAGGCCCGCACATCTTTATCTCCCTCACAAGGTGAACAATGAGATGGACCATGATATCGAAAAATAACGGAGGGAAATACATCTCAAGATTACATAGAGTCATTACCACCTCGCCCTGCAGAGCATCAAGTCCTTGCGGATCGATGACCTTCTGAGCAATTGTATTAAAGAAATAACACAGCCTTGTGATTGTCTCCCGAACCTTGGTCGGTAAAATACTTCTAATTGCCACAGGGAGCATCTGTGTCATAAGCACATGGCAATCATGGGACTTTATGCCAGTTAAACTCAAATCGTTCATCGAAACAAGTCTCTTCAAGTTGGACGAGTAACCGGATGGAACTTTCACACCATGCAAGCATTAGCACAGTTCCTTTCTCTCGGCCTTGGACAGAGTGTAACTAGCAGGCTCGCAGTATGTTCGGCCTTTATCAGTCTCTTTCGGTGCTAACTCAGGTCTGATGCCCATATCGACCAAGTCAAGCCGTGTATTGATATCGTCCTTTGCTTTACCCTTAATGTTCAGTAAGAGACTAATCAAGCTATCACAGACATTCTTCTCTATGTTTATTACGTTGATGCAGTGCCGAACTTCTAGGTGCTCCCAATAAGGTAGGTCCCAAAATATTGATCTCTTCTTCCACATTCTCTTCTCACGGGTCCTCGATTTATGTCCCTTCCCTAGCGTAACATCCAACTTCTTAACCATATTATGAATGTCTGACCCGCTTAAAGGCTTTGGAGCTAAAGCGTCTTCGGTTGTGCCGTCGAATTGTTTCTTCATCTTGCGGTATGGGTGATTTCTCTGAAGGAACCTACGGTGACGCATGTACGTGGTTTTGCATGAGTGATTCAGCCAGACACTCTCGGTGTCATCCAAGCGGTGTGTACATGCTTTGGCTCGTTTGTACTCGCCTTGACAAAGTTAGCAAGGGCGTGATAATCATTTATGGTGCGTAACAATTGGCAACGCAAAGTGAAGTACTCTTGTTTGTGAGCATCCCATACCGCACCTCAGAGCCCACAATGTGTTCAGATCTTCCACCAATGGTGCTAGGTACACATCAATATCGCTCCTGTGTTGCTTCGGCCTTCGATGAGTAGAGACATCAATATGTACTTTCACTTCATACACAACCAAGGAGGAAGGTTGTACACACAGAGATTTACTGGCCAAGTGCTATGACGGCTGCTCATGTTACCGAAAGGATTCATTCCATCTCAGACTAATCCGAACCTTATATTCCTCGGATCCGCTGCGAATTCTTCAATCCTCCTACCAATGTTTCTCCACCGAGTTGAATCAAGAGGGTGCCTAGTCATTCCATCGTTCTTACGCTCATCCGAGTGCCATCGAAGCAATTTTGCCTCTTTTGGGTTCGCAAACAACCGCTTCTGTCCATCTACGCAACATATGTAACAATAGGTGTTAAATGACAAATATGATGAATTTAGATCATAAAGTACAAATGGATCTGCACAAGGTATAGCAAATGTATCTACTTCACATCACGAAGAACAAATTAACCAGCTTAATTCATTTCCCTCTGCACCAAGATAGATACAACAAGCTAGATCTAGAACACAGCTTCATTTCCCCAAGTTAGATATAAAATGTAATTTAGATTAGAAGCAATTACTAACCTTAGATGACCAAGAGCACAAGGATCTGCAATCAAATCTCCAAATCTAAGGCCTCTTTCACAAGGAATGCCTCTCAATCGTAGCCACCTCAGAGACAGTCGAGGAAAACCTAAAAAAATAGAGACGGTCGAGGCTCTCTGCCTTATACACGTAAGAGGTATCATCGCAGATGGTTTTATCTACAAACCGTCTGCGATGTGGGACATCTCAGACGGTTTGTCGATAACATCGTCTGCGATGTGAGAGATAGATCGCAGACGGTTTTATATAAAAATCGTCTGTGATGTCACATGACATCACAGACGGTGTATAGACAGAACCGTCTGAGATAACATCTCAGACGGTTTTTGGATAAAACCGTCTGCGATGTCACATGACATCGCAGACGGTCTATAGACGAAACCGTCTGCGATGACATCTCAGACGGTTTTACTCAAAAACTGTCTGCGATGTCACATCAGTCACAGACAGTTTTTCACTAAAACCGTCCGCGATGATGACCCTTCATCTTCGTCTTTCCAGTAATTGATAGTCTCGTCTTCCCAATGCAGACGCGCTGCGCTGCGTCATATCGCTTCGTCTTCCCAATGCGTCATATCGCTTCGTCTTCCCAATGCACTTGCATTGCCATTTAAGAATCCTCAACCGGCTCTGCCTCCACTACCTCCTCCGACCCAAACACGAGCAACACCCAAGCCATGAGCAACCCGCCAAGCACTCCGCCTCTACCTCCTCCTACCGCCTTCTCCTCAGACGACGACTCCTCCAGCTCCCCGACTTCGCCTCCTCCTGCTCCGACCGCCTCCTTCCCAACCCGCGCCGGGCGTAAGCGTCCAACGCCTGTCTCCTTGGACTCCTTCACCTCCGACTCCGACTCCGAGGAGGTCCTGTGGGACTCCGACGATGAGGCCGCCTACCGCGATGGCTGGGAGCTAGAGGATGATCTAGGCCGAGCTGGGTCGAGCGAACTGGACGGACAAAGCGACGACTCGGCTACCGCTGACTCCGCCGATTTGTCCGCCCCTCTGGCCGAATCCAACAACGACGACAACGACGACGAGTAGTTTGTGTCATTTTAGTGATCTTTCGTAGCATTTTGTAATGATAATATATAATGCAATCTAACCAGCAGTCTTTTGTAAACAACTTTTGTAATGATTTTATATATTAATGCAATCTTCTCATGTCTTCTTCATGTTCTTCTGCAATGATCTTTTGTAGCAGTCTTCTGTAAACAATTGATGCTCTTTTCAAGTGGCGCGCGATTGCTCTGTGTTCAATTAATGATCATAGACGGTTCGTAGATAAAGACGTCTGTGATGAGGAAATATCACAGAATGATTTATCCACCAACCGTCTATGAAGTTATACCTATCATCCCAGCCGGTTTGTAGCTAAACCCGTCTGCGATACTTCACGAATCACAGACGGTTTTATCTACAAACCGTCTGTGATGTACTGAAAAATATCACAGACGGTCTGCATTGGAAACCATCTGTGATAATCAGATATCGTAGACGGTTTTAAGAGCAAACCGTCTGTGATGTGCCTGAAACACATCACAGACGGTTTGCTCCTAAAACCGTCTGTGATGATGTGTCTAATATAGCCCCCTTTGTAGTAGTGTACCGAGCCTATTAAAATAATACTATTTTAAAATATAGGACAGAGGAGTGTGAAAATTCATATTTGCCAAACAACTTTCAATGCACAATCTGGATGGTTGAATCATGGATGGTCAAATTATCAAGTTTATATGGCCAAAATTTTAAAACCTTCTTTTGAATATAACTTTTCCTACCCTTTTCTCCTTTAAATTTCAAATAAGAATATTTTAATCGGTGCAATGTGTTTCAGCAAAGAAAAATGTCCACGTACACTACTACAGAAAGGTCTATATTAGACATCTCATCACAAACGGTTTCCAAAAACTATTTGTATTAAAACTAATCACAGACGGTTTTGTTAATGGGACCGTCAAAGTTATAGAATATGACAAATGGTTGGTAGGAAAAACCGTATGTGATATCAGCTTTCCATAGACAGTTCTTATCATGAACCGTCTGTGATAAGTATCTCTATTAATATAAAAGGGAAGTTTGTCTGTTGTCCTAGATCTATAACCCTCGCTCGGTCGTTCCCCTCCCCACCTCACCATATTATCTGCAACCCACGCTCCACCTTATGTGCATATCTTCCCTTGGTGCCGCTCCACCATCGCTGGCACTAGTCGCCACCGCCACCGGCCGGTTGCTTCTTGCACCAATCTCCTTGTCCTCCACCAACACCTAGGAGGAAACATGGTACGTGTGAGATCTCACTCTAATCGATGCTCTGGATTTGGGGGCGAGATGGCAGAGAAGAAGCAATGTGCCAGCGGGTCAAGGAAGGATGAGGTGGTCACCCGCGAGTACACCATCAACCTCCAAAGCGCGCATGGTAACAGGACCCTGCCTACCCATCCCCACTCTCTCGGGTCTTACCCCTGTACAAGTCTTTCTTTACTTGGACCACTACATGTTTCCCTGTTATTGGAATGCCTGTATGGATGAATCTTGCCTGCTTTCTTGCCGGTGTTAATAGTAGATTTTTTGGGTGTTGATCCATGGATCAGGCATAGTTGATAATTGTATGATGGATCCTTGCTGAGATATTCACTCATGTCTGTAGTTAGTCTCCTTGTAGATAATTTCATTTTACATGGTATATGCCTTCTGTCATTTTAATTTGATTGTGGTTGCAAAATCATTCTATATGGTATATGGCTTCTGCCATTTTAATTTCAGCAAATAAAGAAAGAATATTGGATTGAGCAAAATCATTCTACATGGTATATGCCTTTTGTCATTTTAATCTAATTGTGGTTGCAAAATCATTCTGCATGATATATACCTTTTATCATTTTAATTTTAGGAAAGAAAGAAAGAATATTGGATTGAGCAAAATCATTCTACATGGTATGTGCCTTCTGTCATTTTAATCTGATTATGGTTGCAAAGGAGCTAAACAAGACCTTTTGCATGCTAGAGTGGCTTTGTTATATGAAGAATGGGCTATGGAGAAACAATTTGTGACAACACTTTTTAGCTTTTATAATATGCTATATACTTGTCTGTTTATATAGGTAAGTTGCTTACTTAAATTTAATTAATGGCTCATATAAATGTTAATGCTGCTTGATGTCATTTTAGATTATATTGCTATTCTCTGTCTATTCCTTCTGTTGTCGGTAATAATTGTTGATGGGTAGGCATTGTTATATATATATATATACATACATACATACATACATATATATACATACATACATATATATATACATACATACATATACATATACATACATACATACATACATATATACATACATACATACATATATATATACATATACATACATATATATATACAACATATACATATATATATATATATACATACATACATACATACATATATATATGTACGTATACATACACACACACACACACATATATGCTATTCTACAGCTGCGTATAGAATAACTTATTATAAGTGCCAATCAGTTTTGCAGTCCGACCGAGCCTATGCATGGCATTAACTTGGCAACGAACTGTCCAGTTGACTAAGCCCATTATGTGGCCAAACCAACTAGTAAATGTGCTGCTTTGTTTGTACTAAAATCTATTTTCCCATTGTTTTAGCTATAACTTTTTATTTACAACTTCGATTGACGAACTTATAAGTCTTGCTAATAAATACCGTATGAATAAGTTTTTACTAGCAATTTACCAAATGTGTTGTAAGATTTTACTACCGCACAGCTACTGAGCCCTCTTGTATGATACTAAAATCTATGTATACTGATAGTAAAATCTATATGTACGGATAATAAAATATCAGAAATCCATGTACAAATGAGAAACTAGTTGATTTTTCCGTTTCATTTCACCTCTGCAAGTGCTGCCTAGATCTACTTGTGCTACTCGTGTTGATTGAAATATTAAATCGGACCATGCATGCACTACTATGCCAGCTGACTTGTACTAGCTCTTGGCTATCTAGATTATTGGTCATTGGTGATCGACGATAAATGACAATACGTCTGGATCTGGCAACAAACACAGCACGACAGTTGATGTGGTTGTCGTATGTAAACTCTTTTTTAGAAGAACTAGTGCTAATAATATTCCACAGATTTTAAGCATGCATGTGTGGTTGTGTGTGGTACCTAGTTGTGCCTAGAGTTCAAAATTTTGTTTCGGAGCCGAAAGCGCAATCCAAGCAAGAACGGTTGCCGCAAAAACCGCATTTAAAACTGTGAAAAGCCGAATGGTTTGGAAATTCAAACCAGTTTGAAATTTGGTCAAACCTACGCTCGGATTTTGTGAAAAACCGAGCGGTTTTTAGAGAAAACCGCAAAACCGAAGCCAGGTTGAAAAAATATGGGAAAATCCAAAAAAATAGAAAAAAATGTTGTAAAATTTGTAAAAATACAGGAAAGGCAAAAATTGAGTAAAAATGTAATAAATATATAAAAAAGGTATGTGAAAACATGAAAAAAATCAGCATGATCTCTCCTAAATATGAAAAAAATTTGACATGACCTTTGCTATATTTTAGACAATTGAAAGTTGTAAATTAGGCATTTAGTAATAATATATCAATAAATAATCTTTTATTGCAATACTACAATCACACAAGTGCAAAAATAGGTATTTACATAACCACATAGCGATATCATTCACAATTTTACTACTATTCACTTGTCAATAACATTCAAATATCAATACCATTTACATTTAGATACCTTTCATTTGAAGTTGTAAGGTCGGTATATCTTCGTCGTCCTTCCCACATAAATGCCATGTTGGAGCTGCATGGACGCTATGTTAGTATAATATTAAATTGCAATGAAATGAAACATACAAATGAAACATTATCTTTGGGACTACGGGTAGTATTGTTACGTGTACGCTTGGTTGGCCACGTTGTATTCCTCGGTGGACATCAAAACCAATCCTCGTGTAGCTAGCAACTCCGCCTTATAATCGTGCCAGTTTTGCCCCGTCCATGTGCTTGTCGTTTGCAATGTTGACATAACATAGCATAAAACTCAGGGTCGTGCCACTTGTAAACCCATTAGCTAGGAGGTTGTACATGAGCATCGGGGATAGCGTAGTTGTAGCTATCATATGAGCCATAGCTCCCTTGCATCCCGGCGACGCCATAGGAGCTAGATCTATCCTGTGATGAGCAACTATCCTGTTGTGCACCCTTTCCCTTCCCCTTAATTGTCGTCCTCTGTGATTGAGGAGCCCCATGGTCTCTATTCTGTGTTGCATGAGTATATTGTGACTCCCTTGTAAATGTGAGGAGTTGATGCTCTTCTGATTGGTGCGTGGCAGGTATGAGGGTATTGTCACCGCCATTTGTGTCCGTCTTCGAGCTACTATCATTGAACTCTTGGTATGGTGGGTTCCGACGATCCCCACTCTCAATAGAGTCATCACTCCTTGTATGATGAGGCTCATCTGCGGGTTGCCTCCCCTTTCCCTTAGAGGATGCTATCCTTTTTGTTGTATCCCTTCTCGAGACTGACTAGTGTTTTTCTTCTCTATATGAGTGTCCCCGACTGTCTTGTCTACCCATTCAAGAATATTTTCAGCTCAAGTTTCCTTTCTTAACTCAGTAGGGTGAACCAGGTCTGTCGCAAGCTATGATGGAAGAGGAGTGTCACTCTTTGTATCCTCCTTATCAAGTAATGGGTCACCGTTGGACCTTCCTTTGTCCATCCACTATTGGATCAGGTTTGCATCATCGTATAGTGATAGCTTCATAAGTCACTAGAATGGATCATCTTCATCTGAGCGCCTATAATTTTCAGCGGCTTGAATTCAAAGCCCAAGTTTATAGTTGATGTACACCAGCTTATGTAGCTACTTGTATGACAGGCGGTTGCGGATTTTTGCGTGAATGAATGCAAAAGTACTCTAGTTGCGTTCACAACCGCTAGAAGATGCGTATTGCGATATGAGATGTACGACAAATCATGAAGCGTGGGTGTTTCCAATCCAAACACATCCCACTAATGTGCTGCAAATTAACGAATAAAATAGTTAGTACCGACAAGAGTACCATTACGTTTGAGATGGTGTAAGAAAAATATCAGGAGATGTTTTGCCATCTTCTACCCATCCTCACAGCTAGAGCTGTTGAGAACAATCCAACATTCCTTTTGAAAATATCGACGTCTTGAAGAGTTTGTGTAGTGCTTTTAGTATAATCAGCAAGTGCATCAAAGGCATCTCGGAGATTTGGCAAGAAAGTGTTGGTCGTGCCATAAGTTTAGGCAGCTCGGGGGTTTAAGGCGACAGTTGCATGATGTGAAATAAAGCATATCAGTACAAGTATGTAACATATGTGCAACTGCAATGTACTATGTTGCAGGGATATTACTAGCATTCATATAAGTGTTGCGCGTTAAATCATCAATTCGTCAGTCCACCACATCCATGTACATGTCTTTTGTTGCTGGAGACTCATAGAATAAACTGCCATACTCCTATCGTACTATGGTATATTGTAGGATCGTCTCGCTCAATATGGGCACCCTATCCTGATCAACGAATCGTAAGAGGACGTACAATGGTTCCACCGACTTCACAACAGATTAAAGATTATCCCACCAGTCCTTCTTCTTATCCTTTGTCCTGTCTAGCTCACGCTGAAAGTACTCGCAAATATCCGCATGAACTTTATTACAATGGACAACACCTGTACCACGTCTTGCCAAGTGCTGCTTGAATCGTGTCACGCCGTCTCCTTTCTTCTCTTTGAGATAGTGCTTGCATCGAAATCCATCACCCACCTTGTCACCGTACTCCCACACCATGTTGATATCTGCCATCTGTTGAAAGAACATAATAAAAGTAATCATACGTACAAACATTGCTACTTGAACAAATGTTTTGCCATTTGCTAAAATAAAATATGTTGAAGTAAATATTGCTACTTAACATACTCGATCAAATATTTCATCATATTGCTACTTGCCATAGTGAGCATTTCATTATAAACACATAGTGCATTTCATCGTAATGTGAAAAAATTGGTGCTACAAACTTCAACGAAAGAAAAATATGAGTCACCCAACAAAACGACCAGATTGTCCTGGTTAAACAAATAATAATGTAATAACATATCATATCATCTCATGCCCATATTTCTCCAAAGACAAGG
Source organism: Guadua angustifolia (assembly GCA_036346375.1). Lineage (NCBI taxonomy): Eukaryota > Viridiplantae > Streptophyta > Magnoliopsida > Poales > Poaceae > Guadua > Guadua angustifolia. The sequence goes on from CM070500.1 coordinate 66,963,909, forward strand.
GGAGTAGCCACCCCTTTAATTAACATTCAACAACATACATGAAGATGAAGTCATGAACCACTGAGAACTGAATGTATGGCGCACATATGAAAATAATACAAGCAGAGCATGGTTTGAACCATGAACATCAAGCATTTGATTAAGATGACATAACCAAGTGGGTTAGTTAGGCTTTGTGTGCATTTCATCAGGTCGTATCATATGTGCGCATGCACAAACGCACAGATTTTCATGATTTGTTTTCATTGAACACATCTAAAGGGGATAATCTCATATTCTCATAAGCTAAGTTGCACATATCCATCTATGCCACAAAATTTGCAGTACATATGTAATTGAATTGCAATACACAAAGTACTGTTCAATATTCCACAAGAACCGAGCAAAAATCACCCTAAACCGAATGAAAAACATACCTAAAATTGCAATTTTGTTCGCGATATAAAAACTGATGCCCGCTCGAAAAACCGGAGAAACCGCTCGAGAAACCACAAAAACTGAGCGGTTTATGCACCTTCACTGGCAGTTTTATGGTTTGCGATGGTCAGATCCAGGCGGTGGCGGCTCCGTCGATAGTGGGTGAGAATGGGGAAAGAGCAGGAGCAATAATTGCGCTGGAGAGAGCGACATCTCTAGTCGGGATGCCTCTGGAGTATGTTGAGCATTAGGTGGGCCGGGCACTAGGCTGGCCGGCCCGTAGGCAATTTGGCCTATGGGCTCAAAAAAGCCCATAGGCCGCATATTTTCTTTTTTTGGTTTGTTTAATTTTCAACAATTCCAACGGCTCAAAAAGGTATTTAATTTTTTTTAAAAAAAATTCATATCAGAGGTCATGGAGCAATTAATACTAATTATAGGAAATTTTTTGTTAAATATTTCGAAAATTTTGAAATTTTTAAATTTGAATTTGAACCCCGGCAGAAAACCGCTCGGTTTCAGAAGCCGTCTCGCTGCTGTTAGCTCAAAAACCGCGGTTTTCACACGAAAAACCACTGTTTCGAGAACCCTGGTTGTGTCTTGTGTGCCCCGATCATGCTTGCACCTCGATCCATCTCACTGTCACGATCAGCTCATGCGTGCAGAAACAAATCGAGACCGGCCGCTCGATCGGTCACAGGTCGCAAACCGACGCCGTCTCAAAGTGGCCCTAGAAATCTAGCTAGTCATCGTAAACTTATAATGAAATAAATCTTTCTAATAAACACCGCATAAAAATATGTACATGTATTTTTTATGGATTTTGTAAACAATGGATATGTTCTCTTTTACTAATCAAACAAATAGAATTTTACTGCTCGAACATATTTTAATAGTAATTACTATTGAAACATAGAATTATTATCATCATCAAAATTCGCCATCGCATAATAACCCTCACGAATATGGCGCTAGGAAATTCAATTTTGCGTGGCGGTGCACCTTAATTACCCTTAACTACATATAGATTAGTACTCACGAAAACTTAGCACCCTCACGAAAACTATAACCCACATGAAAATTAAGTAATTTTTATGGCGGAACAACTACTTTATGAGAGTTTATGCCATATCAACTAGGTTTAGCACCCTCACGAAATCTCGGTTTTACGGTAGTGAATCATGCATTGAGATGTCATGCATTACACTATTACAGAAAAGCTAATCACGGGCGGTTCGAAACCTCATCACGCGGTTCGCTCAATATGCATAAGCAAGTGTCAGTGATGACAAAGAATCATCGCAGACAGTTTTCCAACCATCTGTGAAAAATAACATCACAGACGGTTCCACTTACAAACCATCTGTGATGTGGTATCATCTCAGATGGTTTCACTTACGAACCGTCTATGATGATTGGGACAATCCAGACGGTTCTGGGATTGAACCGTCTGGGACGACTACACCCCAGATGGTTCAATCCCAAAACCATCTGGGATGACTCTATCCCAGACAGTTTAATACTAGAACCATCTAGGATGGGTGTAACGTCCTGAAATTTGGTTCGATTTTAATTTTTGGAGTTATTTGAATTTTTGAGAATTAATTAAAATTTATTTGCATTTAATTGAATTTATCTGAATTTTTTGGGATTTAATTGGATTTAATTAAAATTTAATTTGATTATCCTTCTCTTGAAAAATTTAACATCAATAAAGGTAATTATCAAAAATAAGTAAAAATATTTTATTTAGGCTCAAAATGCATTGAAATATTTTCTGGAATTTTTTTAGAATTTTTTGGGTATTTTTAGTGCCCTAATTATTTCTTTTGAATTCCTGGGATTATTTTTATTTGTAAAACCAGAAAAATCCGTTAGCTACAGTATTGGGCCGAGCCCAACACTGTGCTCGCGCCGGGAAAACCCTAACGCCGCCGTTTTCGAGCCGTGCGATCCCGATCGTGCGGACATGGATGAGCCGCGTCGCGCTTAACGCGGGAGACGTTGGATCTGGTAAGTGGCCGTTGTGATGTCGACGCGTGGCACAGCTCCGCCGAACCGTTATTCAATCAGCGCCGTTGGATCGCGATCGAACGGCGGGATGTGACCGAAGCGTCTCGGGAGGGAGCACTGCCGCACCGCCGTCTACTGTTGGCCGCCGAAGATATGGCAGGGATTTGCGTGCGTTTCGAGGCGTGTCCGAGTGGGGGTTATAGTCCAATGCATGCAGCACACTCAACCGCTCATTTTGCTCATTCTCTTGTGCCCTGCCGCGCACCGTAACTCTCTCGGAAGCTCGCCGTAGTTGCCATCACCACCGCCGTGGTTTCCTCCACATTCCGCCGTTGTCCGTCACTCTCCGCTGCAACTGAGGCCTTCACCGAGTTCGCCGTGTCCCGCGCCGACTAGACCACTTCTTCACGGAGAAACCGTAGCGCGCCGAGCCCATCATCTTCCTCGTCTCCGGTCTTCGGAGCCGCAGCCGCCGCTATCTGCCCGAAGCCACCACCGTCGGATTCCCGCCATGACGCTCACGGTGAGGCCACGTGTTCATTTCCTTGAATTAAGGTGAAACGGTAGGGGTAGATCTTGTCCGTTAGATGGTAATCGTGCGACTCTAGTGTGGCCACGCACGCTCGGTGAATAGAGAATCGCCGTACTCTGCCGTTGGATCTCCATCGCTCGGCTCAGGTAATGCCACGTCCTTCCCTCTGTAGCGCTAGACCGGGATGTCTTGGGGTAAAAAAAATGGCCGTTAGATCTTAATCGTGCGGATCTGTTTAGGCCACGTAGGTGCGGTGAGCGAGAAATCGTTCGGTAACCGCCATTGTTGATTTCCATCCGATCGCGCGGCAAGGCCCACGAGGTCCGGTGAATAGTGTTCGTTCGCAACCGCGGTAGTAGATCCTCAATCCTACGCGCCACAGCACGCCGCCACGCGGGCGCAATTGTTAGTCAAGATACCGACCGTTGGATTTGAATCCAACGGCCGGGAAGATTTGTGTCGCGTGGACTGTTGTGCGTGTGCCGCGTGTCAGTCGCCGATTGGACCAAGCACTGTTCATCGGGCCCACATGTTAGTGGGATGACTATTGGGTGTGCTGACGTCAGCATGACGTCATCTGGGCCCACATGTCAGTGACCGTGATGACATGGTTAAATCTGGTGCCGACACGTGTCGTGCCAAGGAAATTCCCGGATTTTCAGTAAGAAAATAAATAGAATAATTCGGTTATTTCTTTATTTGAATTTCAGAAAACTTGCAAATGCTATAACTTTTGCATTTTAACTCGGAATTGAGTGATTCCAGTGCCCAAAAATTTGTAAAAATGTAAACTATTTAATGGTGATTTTTATTTTGTTTTTAGTGATGATCTTGCTGTCTGTATCGTGTATTTATTGTGTGTTTGCTTGATACGAGTAGACTCCGAGTTGCCGGAAGTCGACGAGGGAGAATTCGAAGACCCGTCGCAAGAGCCGGACCAGAACCAACTGCTATTCGAAGGCAAGTCATGCTTTGACCATATTGCCCCTAGATTTTCAAATATATCTCGATTCAAGTTATGCATGCTATGTTAATTAAAAATGATATTGCTTATGTGGGAAAAGTAGTTAAAACACTTATCTTGTTTATGCCACCTTGTTAATACTATTTGTATGCCCTGAAAATCCTTGTCACCATAAGATGTTAATTTATGTTGGTTGCTATTATAAAACCAACACGGGAGGCTAGACCGTGATTAGCTGCTTAGTATGCTTGTACGCGTGGAATGACTTCCAAATTTGCAAAAGAATATTGACTAAACAATTATGAAACGCATTTTGAAATAATGCGATGATGTCATGAGATGGAATTGGGGGTAGCGGCCTGTGTGGTCCTACTCATACAATGACGTGGGCATTGGCATGTGTTGCATAAATGCAAACCTGGGGTGGGAAATGATTTGGACCGGGGCAAGTGGCGATAAGGCTTCATGCCAGGTGGGCCTGTGTGGCAATGGGATGTGTTGTGATGGTTAAGGTTGTGTGCCAAGAAAGTGTAAAACGGAAGTCTTGCCCGGGACAGTTAAGGACTTCACCTTGCGAGCCTTTGAACTGAGTTTCTCGTACAACCACTTGTCCGGAATGGGACGGACCTAGTTTAGTAGGTTTCTAATATCTTTCCTTTGACACGTCGGGCGTAGATTACGAAAATGTAACAGTATGGGGGCGTGCACGTACTACGGCTTGGTACCCATCAAGCAGATGTCTGCTGTTTCTAAACTTTGGCTCTGTGTGAGGGAAGTGTTAGAAAGGCAATCTTGGAGAGGTTCCTTTGGTTAAGTGTTAGTCTCTGAAAGACTTTGTTGCAATCAATCACTGTTTGGTGAGCGATCGTATCTGTGGGTAAAGTGTGACCTCTCAGAGTGTGTGTGTTAAATCTATTGAATAGCGCATCGTCATGATATTGGACATTGCTCGGGGATTACAGTCAAGGGTTAGATTTTAAAAATAAAAATGTGGAATGGGTGGCTGTGTGCCAAAAGCTGATGAATCTAACTAGGGCTGTGTGCCAAACTCTTAGAAAAGAATTGAGGAATTAATTATTAATAATATTGGTTTTACCGCTTTTAATCTAATAGGATTACCTGTTAAAAGAAATGCTGCTTTATGCAAAATAACCAATTAAGCCTTTCCTTTGGAATAAGCCATGCATGTAGTAATAGAACTGTATTGTGCATGACTTGTTGAGTATGTTGTATACTCACCCTTGCATCGACAAAACCTCGGAAGAAGAAGCTGTGCCGGCTTGGGAGGAGGAGTTCATCGAAGCCGGAGAATTAGGGATTAAGCCTAGTCGGTTTACTGTGGCAATATGATGGGTTCATTGCTTTACTTTTGCTTCGCTCTTGATCTAATGCTACTTTTGTTATTTATCGCCTGCGTGTGAATTATTGTAAGGGACCATAAGGTCTTGTAACTCGCCTATATTCATGTTTGAAGTACTTTATTATTAATTCCGTGTATGATTGTGGTACTTCAACCTGTTTATCCTGTGTATACTAGCGTGATCCTGGACTAGTACAGAATACACAGAGGGTCCGGATTTGCAGATTCGGGTCCCGACAATGGGCCGTTCTATACAGCTGCTTAATGTTAATCAATACATCTCAGTAATTAATACATGTCCATATAGAGCTGCTTAATTTTAATCAATACATCTCGGTAATTAATATATGTCCATATACACCTACTTAATTTTAATCAATACATCTCAGTAATTAATACATGTCATTAATTAAATTTAATACAGGAACACTTGGTATATATACATAGAGGTCCTCATGACAACACTTGTTTATTATTTTGTACAAAAATTAGCCCTTCATGATGATCAACACGTGTGTAGCTAGCTTCGTCAGGTTGGTCTTCTTGGATTGTGACGCCAGTACCAATAGGAGGTAACTCATCGAACTGATTGTATTCTTCCTCATCTACCACATTATCGACTCCGACAATCCTCCTTTTTCCCTGAAGAACAACGTGGCGCTGCTTGTTGAACGGGTCGGTTACATAGAAGACTTCAACAACTTGGTTGGCGAGAACGAATGGTTTCTCTTGGTATCTGAGACGTTCAAGGTCCACAGTTGTGATGCCATACTTGTCAACCTTTACGTGCTGCAGGTTAACCCAATGGCACCGAAATAAGGGGATCTTGAATAGCACATAGTCGAGCTCCCAAATTTCCTCAATGAACCCATAGTACGAGCTCCTCATCGATCCAGCGGTATTCAGTGCATCGATGCGAACACCGCTATTCTGGTTTGTGCTCTTCATGTCTGATCTCTCGTGTAAAATGTGTACCCATTTAAATCATATCCTTTCCATGTTACAACCGTAAAAACTGACCCATTTGCCAACCATGTTAGCGTCTCACCTGACATGCTTCTAGTAATGGGTTGTCGCTCCTTGAACCAGCTGTTGAAGTGAAGGTTATGCTGTCTGATGATCTAGTACTCCAGCCACGTCGGATTCTCTTGCCATAGCCAATTCTTGTGCTTGTCGATATACGGGGCCACAACAGCCATGTGTTGCAAAATTGTGAAATAGGCTTTGGCGCACGCAACTGGATCAGGTGTGATTGCTTTTTTTTCCGATGGTCCCGATGCCCTGGAGCCTCCCCTCATGGCGGGATCGAGGCACACCTATCGGTTCGACCTGAGCCATGTAATCCACGCAGAATTCGATGACCTCTTCGGTTGCATAACCTTCGATAATGCTACCCTCCGGTCGAGATCGATTTCATACGTAGGACTTGAGAATTCCCATGTACCTCTCGAACGGATACATGCTACGTAGGAACACAGACCCACACATCTTTATCTCCATCACAAGGTGAACAATGAGATGGACCATGATATCGAAAAACGATGGAGGGAAATACATCTCAAGATTATATAGAGTCTTTACCACCTCGCCCTGCAAAGCATCAAGTACTTGGGGATCGATGACCTTCTGAGAAATTGTGTTAAAGAAATAACACAGCCTTATGATTGTCTCCTGAACCTTGGTCGGTAAAATACTTCTAATTGGCACAGGGAGCATCTGTGTTATAAGCACATGGCAATCATGAGACTTCATGCCAGTTAAACTCAAATCGTGCATCGAAACAAGTCTCTTCAGGTTGGACGAGTAACCGGATGGAACTTTCACACCATGCAAGCACTGGCATAGTTCCTTTCTCTCGGCGTTGGACAGAGTGTAACTAGCAGGCTCGCAGTATGTTCGGCCTTTATCAGTCTCATTTAGTGCTAACTCAGGTCTGATACCCATATCGACCAAGTCAAGCCGTGCATTGATACCGTCCTTTGTTTTACCCTTAATTTTCAGTAAGAGACCAATCAAGCTATCACAGACATTCTTCTCTACGTGCATCATGTCGATGTAATGCCGAACTTCTAGGTGATCCCAATAAGGTAGGTCCCAAAATATTGATCTCTTGTTCCACATGCTCTTCTCACAGGTCCTCGATTTACGTCCCTTCCCTAGCGCAACATCCAACTTCTTAACCATATCATGAATGTATGTCTCGCTTAAAAGCTTTGGAGCAAAAGTGTCTTCGATGGTGTCGTCGAATTGTTTCTTCATCTTGAGGTATGGATGATTTCTCCGAAGGAACCTACGGTGACTCATGTACACGATTTTGCGTGAGTGATTTAGCCAGACACTCTTGGTGTCATCCAAGTAGTGTGTACATGCTTTGGCTCCTTTTGCACTCTACCCCGACAAGTTAGCAAGGGCAGGATAATCATTTATGGTGCAGAACAATAGGCAGCGCAAAGTGAAGTATTCTCGTTTGTGAGCATCCCATACCTACACCCTAGGAGCCCACAATGTGTTGAGATCTTCCACCAAAGGTGCTAGGTACACATCAATATAGCCCCTAGGTTGCTTCAGGCTTTTGATGAGTAGAGACATCAATATGTACTTTCGCTTCATACACAAACAAGGAGAAAGGTTGTACACACAGAGATTTACAGGCCATGTGCTATGACGGCTGCTCATGTTACCGAAAGGATTCATTTCATCTATACTCAATCCGAACCTTATATTCCTCGGATCCGCTGCGAATTCTTCAAACCTCCTATTAATGTTTCTCCACTGAGTTGAATCAGCAGGGTGCCTAGTCATTCCATCGTTCTTACGCTCATCCGAGTGCCATCGAAGCAATTTTGCCTCTTTTGAGTTCGCAAACAACCGCTTTAAACGGGGAATTATAGGCAGATATCACGCCACCTTAGGGGAGGTCCTTTCTTCACCTCCATGCCCTCGCCGTCGTCAACCGATCTATCTTTACGCTTGTACCTGGATGCGTTGCACACTGGACATACATGCAAGTTTATGTCTTGTTTGCGGTACAGATCTGATCATTCTGGACAGCATGTATTCTTTCTACTTCCATTCCCAAGGGATAAAGAACCTTTTTAGCTTTGTAGGTGCTTGTCGGCAACTCATTTCCCTCCGGAAGCATATCCGCTAACAAACCTAATAGCGCTGTGAAACTCTTGTTGGACCAACTGTTGCTTGCCTTTAATTTCAGCAATTCTAGCACGGACGACAATCTTGTGTATTTGGACTTGCAACCTGAGAACAAAGGTTTCTCCGAGTTGTCTATCAAGGCTCAGAATTTTACATACTCCCTTTCATCACGGTTCCCTTCTGCACATGTATACCCCCTTTTGAAACCCCGTAGAATCAAGTGTGCTTCAATCTGCACTAGGTTTCGAAACATCCAGAGATTATCACAGTCAATGCATGGACAAGGCATAAATTCCACCCCCTTGTTCGACATATCTACCGCTGTAGCTCTTCTAAAAGCGGAGACACCATTAATGTACTCGGTGCTCACACGGTTCTCAGCGTACATCCAGCTTCGGTCCATCTACGCAACATATGTAACAATAGGTGTTAAATGACGAATTTAGATCATAAAGTACAAATGGATCTGCACAAGTTATAGCAAATGTATCTACTTCACATCACAAAGAACAAATTAACTAGCTTCATTTCCCTCTTCACCAAGATAGATACAACAAGCTAGATCTAGAACACAACTTCATTTCTCTAAGCTAGATATAAAATGTAATTCAGATTAGAAGCAATTACTAATCTTGGATGACCAAAGAGCACAAGGATCTGCAATTAAATCTCCAAATCTATGGACTCTTTCACCAGAACGCCTCTCAATCGCAGCTACCTCAGAAATATTAAGGAAAACTTAAAAAACAGAGACGGTGGAGGCTCTCTGCCTTATACACGTAAGAGGTATCATCGCAGATGGTTCTATCTACAAACCGTCTATGATGTGGGACATCTCAGACGGTTTTATATACAAACTGTCTGCGATGTCACCACATCTCAAAAGGTTTGTAAAAAAAACCGTCTGTTCTGTGATTGAGTCATCGCAGACGATTTTATCCACAAATCGTCTGTGATGTCACGTGGGACATCGCTGATGGTTTGTAGATAAAACCGTTTGTGATGTGATGACATCTCAGATGGTTTTATATACAAACCGTTTGCAATGTCACCACATCCCAGACGGTTTGTAGATAAAACCGTCTATTCTGTGATCGAGTCATCGTAGAACGTTTTATCCACAAATCGTTTGTGATGTCACATGATATCACAGACGGTCTTTGGATAAAACCGTTTGTGATGACGCTATCACAGATGGTTTTATCTATAAACCATCCGTGATGTTCCATCTTTCCAATCGCGCACAGTCTTTCCAGTACTCGATCGTTTCGTCTTCCCAATACAGACGTGCTAACTGTCAACGATCGTTTCGTTTTCCCAATGCGGCATTTCGTTTCGTCTTCCCAATGTGGCATTTTCTCTTTCCAATGCAATTGCAATCTTGTATAAGAACACCTCCTCAGACGGCTATCTCCTCCACCGCCTCTATAGCAAACATTCTCCCCTCTGACGCCGCCGTCATAAGCAACCCAAACACTCCGCCTCTGCCTCCTCCGATCGCCTACTCCTCTGACGACTCCTCCACCACCGAAGACGTCTACGAAGACTCCGCCTCCGCCTCCTCCGACCGCCTCCACCTCCACCCACGCCGGGTAGAAGCGTCCGACGCCTACCTCCTCCTCCTCCGACTCGGAGGACTTGTGGGACTCGGACGACGAGGCGGCATATCGCGACGGCTGGGAGCTAGAGGATGACCCAGACCGAGCCGGCTCGAGCAAGTTGGATGACCGCAGCGAGGACACTGCCGACTCCGTCGACTCGGCCGAATTGGCCGCCCCTCTAGCCTCCTCCGACGACAACGATGACGAGTAGTCTTTTTAGTTAAAGTAGCACTTTTCTAGTAGTCTTTTGTAATGATATTTTGTAATGATCTTCTTATATATAATGCAATCTGGTTCTCAAAATCATCAAAGACGCGCATTTAATGATTTTTTATAATGCAATCTAGTTCTTTTGTAAGGCGCGCGTTTGCTCTGTTTTCAATTGATGATCACAGACGGTTCCTGGATAAAGATGTCTGTGATGGGGGCAATATCACGCATCGCTTTTATCCACAAATAAATCGCAGTTATACCTATCATCACAGCCGATTTGTAGATAAAACCATCTGTAATATTTCTCTCATCACAAACGGTTTTATCCACAAACCGGCTGTGAACTTCTCGCTTTCATCACAGACGGTTTGTAGATAAAACCATCTATGATAATCAGATATCGTAGACGGTTTCATCCACAAACCGTCTGCGATGTGCCCGAAACACATCACAGACGGTTTGTTCCTAAAACCGTCTGCGATGATGTGTCTAATATAGCCCCTTTTATAGTAGTGGTACTATCGGCACACAAGCTATTTTGAACTGAATACATGCTCACGCCTAAGTGATTTACACCAAGATGCATTGAGCATTACTGTCGCACGTTTTCTGTGGCGATGATGCGCACAAAAACACAATTACTTCACATTACACATAACAAATTACCGTCGTAACAACATGTTTTATATTGTCTAACAATGAAACAGATCGAGAATTACTATCAACAATGATAAAATTTACGCATTTGCATCTAGCCTTAATACTACGGAGAAAATAACTTGCGATGGACTGCTTAAATTTTACTTTTGCTACACATATCTGTGTCCTGCGTCCATGTCTCGTTGCTGGTAAGAATTACGTCCAGTTATATAATATTTTACTGGATGTGTCGTTAGTAGGGATGAAAATGGATCGGATAGTTTTCGACCGATCTAGATATTTTCAGATACAGATTCTGTCGGATCAGATATTTATCGGATAGTATCGGATCGGATACGGATTCGGTAGCTCACTATCCGTCGGATACGGATTCGGATAATTCGGATATTGATGGGTTGGATATCCGGATATACATGTAGACTGGCCCAAAACTACTCTTTTGGCCCAAAAAGGTTTTTTAATTTCAGAATTGTTTTCTAATTTAATTAATCCATAAAGTAAGTTTCAATTTTTAAAATTACTAAACCAACTCTACAAATTATGAATTTTTTGAGAAAGTTACAGAAATAATATAACATTTTAAAAAATTATTTTCAAGATTTTACCAGATTTTAAATTTTCTAAAAATTCAAACACTCATATTCTTAATAGGAAAATATTTTAAATAAGTAGCTAAAATGCAAAAAACTCATAAATACACAATTTATTATTTTAAATATAATTAAATAAATAATATAAATATTGGGTAATTACATGTAAGTGTTATATACTTTTTGGAGACATAATATTTAAATATTATCAAATTTTTAGTGTGCTATGTGTTTGCTTCTATTTGTATCTCTGAGTAAGGATTACCTTCATTTTGTGTTTTGATTCACGTTTATGATGAAATAATCGTATGTATGTGATAAACTAAGTCTTATATAATTTTATTTGCGACATGGTATCTAACTATTGTTTAAGTGAATGAAAATGCTTATATTTGTTCAATTTTCAATAATGTTTTGATCAAATCAACTAGTTATGTGTTTTCATCGATTTTTTATAAATAATCTAAGGGGTTACCGTGTTCTGATAAATATTCAAAACCATATCTAATTCGATTCGTATCTGTATTCGATATTATCTGTATTCGTATTCGTATCTGGACTATCCGTATCCGCATCCGAGAAAAAATATGAAAACAAATATGATATAACTATTATCCATCCGTATCCGATCCGTTTTCACCCTTAGTCGTTGGAATTTACTGTCAGACAAATTCACGGCGTGAACTGATTTAAAGAAGTCAGTGAAGATGGAAACTAAATTTACCTTTGGATATGAACCATATTACTGTAAGATATGGAATAATTGTCCATACGTGGTAACAAGAACGTCTATTTGTATAATGAGTTACGGGACGTGTCATTAAAGTTAACCTACGCAATTAGTCGTGTCTTCATATTTGTAACATCTTGAGTACGACCCATTGCTTTTTTTTCCTGAGCTGGTAGACGGCGTAATAGATTTTGCTGTCTGTATTAATATATTTTACTATCTATAGTAATAGTTTTTACTATCAATTCATATGGCGTTTAGTGGTAAGACTTATATTCTTATATTAATGTCATTGTTAGCAAGCTAACGATGTAAACCGATTGTAAAACGATGCCGCCAATATAAACATTGATAAGATTCATGTATAAATTATGAGAACAAATTTTCTGCTCAACTGGGTTCGACAGATTTACTAGTCAGCCTACGCGGGTTGTAGCACGCGCGTGCACTTATCTGGGATAGATATATATATATATACTAGATTGAGTCGCGCGCGATGCCGCGCCGCGAGGGGAAAATATGGCACGAGTTTTTTTCAAAATCGAATTTGCGGAACCACGGTTCTCTTTTTTTCGAAATGTTTTTTTCAGGTCTAGTCTAAAAAAAATTGACGAAAGGACCCAAACGTGATTTTCAATCAAGCTATAAACCCTTGACGAATCCGCGTTTGTGTTTTAGAAAACCACGTGGAGGGACCTAAACATCATTTCGGTTTTTGGTCTATTCTAAAAAATCGTGAAAGGACCTAAGCGATTTCCAATCCGACTATAAACGCGTGTAGGGACCTAAACGTAATTCAAAATTTTTCGGTCTATTTTACTTAAAAACTTCCGAAAGGATCTAAACGTGATTTTAATCTTCACGAAAGGACTTAAACACAATTCGGATTTTTGAGGGCCTCACTTTGGGGTGGCGACACGTGGACGCATTGGTTGAGCTCGATTCTTTGCCGCTACTATATATAGTATATATATATATAGATATAGGAAAAATATCTTTTACTCCCGGGTGTAGTTACTCCCACCTCTGAAATACTACTGACGAGTACTCATGCTAGGGGTACCCCACAGCAAAGTATACATCTATTTCAAAATCGTATCTCTCACAGTCATCTGGGCTTCAAACCCGGATCGGCGACGTTGCAGGAAGCAGGAGAAGGTATTACCGAAGTCTCCGTCCCCCGCAGCAAGATGGGATTATCACTTAACATTGGCTGGAACACCGAATAAACCATTTCGGGCCCAGCCTTAGGCCCAAAGGGTCACGAAGGGCCCTCGGCCTCAGTCCGGCATCCTAGGGGCGATCCGACCTGGTCGCTGGTCGGGTGCCCCCGCAGGCCCCGACCAGGATCGGGTCAAGGCCCCAACGAGCTCCAACTTGACCACCCTCGCCATATCACCAGTCGGCTCCAAGCCGGCCATCTGCCCATGGACACGACGGCCATACCGGGGCAGGTGGCTCCTTTCCAAGGTGTCCGGGGGGGCCGCTAAGTCAAGCGCCCATCCTCTCAGGCGCAGTGGAGGAACGCGCACCGTCCCGAGGCGGTGCCAGGGCACAGCATAGACAACGTCAGCATCCGACAAGCGTGCATAGGGCAGGCGCGCGCCTTTCCAACGAAGCACCGTCCATTGTGTCTACCAACCCGGCATGGGTAAACAGCAGCCCGTCAGTCGCCATGACCGAAGACCAGGACCTCTAGGCGTAGCATACCCCTACCTCTTTTTTCCAATTTTCGTGTAACCTGCCCCCTCCGACCATATAAAGGGAGGCAGGGTCCCCCGCAACGGGAGGAGGACCCTTTGGTTCTTTTCATAGCGCGTCTCGCTTGTTCACCCGATCGGAACGATCATTCGAGGCTTGCGAGCTTCCCCACACAAACGAGTGCTAAGGGCCTATCCTTAGTCCTCCCATGTCATCCACCATACTTTGAACAATGCGATCCACCACCACGAACAGGAAGTAGGTACGTTCGGCCCGAACCAGTATACATCCGAGGCTTTTCTAGTCTAACCATTCGAGGGGAGGGGGCGCGCGATCCCCTATACTTACAAATCTACTTGCCGGTATACGAAACACCGACAGTTGGCGCGCCAGGTAGGGGCCTTGCGCGTCATCTCCGTGATATCTGGATTCCCACTTCCCTCCTCGATGGTCTTCTTCACCAACGGCGGCGTGAACTCGACGACGCGTTCGCGCCAGGAGCAGAGCTCGCCTTGGCTTCCTCGACTTCGGGGGGTCCTGTCCTCGTCCCCGCCAATCCTCAAGCTTGCCGCGCGGAGCTTTGGTGGCGACGCGTGCAGCTGGAGGCCCCAAAAAGCCAGGCTTGGCAGATTCCAGGGTGATCTGGAGCGGCGTCCGTTCGAGCCTCCGCTTGCGCCTGGCGTGCGCTCCGCGCGCACGTCAGGTTCACTTCTAACCGGCCGAGGGGTCGCGCGGCCCTCCTCGCTTCCCCTGAGGCGGCCAGAATGTTGCTACAGCAACGGTACTACTTCGAGGCGTTACTGGGCCAGGGAACCGAGAATGGATCAAGCGGGCCTCGGAGCCTAATGGCTCCATGGCGATCAGTGTCCATTGGAGGCCTTCGTCTTCGACCCTGCATGCCTTGACCGTTGGGCCGTCGACTTAGCGGCAACCAAGTCACCGGTAGCAACGTTCAACGCCGACCGGACAGGACCGCAAACTGTATGTATGCGAGCCACATGGGATCTTTGAGTCGGAAGAATCTTTATCTCGAAATTGCATCGATCCGCGTCCCTATCGGCAGGAGCCGGGAGCACCTCGCGCCGACGATCTCTAGTCCTCCTGGCTCATCGGGCTTTGCACCCAGCGTGCTGCTTGAGATGGCGTCGACCGACCATCGGGTCTCTTACAAGCGGTAACCCTTCGACCCGGCGCTTCTGACTGCGCCCCTCGTGGTGGCGCTCACGTAAGCGCGGTGAACCGTCGGCGGGACATTGGCGCCGCGTGACCGCCAAGGGCATAGTGGTTGTAAGCTTCGGCCATGCTCTCGGTTGGGCCAAAACGCGTTCATGAGGTCATCACGCGGGGTCTGGCGTTCCTCATGCTTACTGGCTGGTTCCTTCTCGCGGCAAGCCGGCGGGCAGTAGTGCCAGCGCCTCTCGGCGTGCCTTTGTAGCTTCCCTTCGGGGCTCGAATCCGGGCCTGTTACGCGACTTTATCTCGCCTTTTGTCTTGGCGGCCGCCCGCTGACTTCCGGATCTGAAGAGGCTTCAGGCAGCGTCATCCTAAGCGTGCTTACTGCACCGGTGAGCACCGCCCGGGAGCGGCCGGAAGCGGCAGGGTAGCCCTTGCGGTGCCGCCTCCCGCCCGGTGATTTGGCCAAACGAGGCGGCGGCTGGCTCGACGCCGAGCAGAAGCTGCAGGAAAGAAAAAAGCAGCGTCGGCAAATTGAAGCAAAAAACCATCCCGACATCAAGCAAAGAAACTCACTCCCAAAGAGGATCCCGGATGCGGAAGGTCGACAAGGACAATGCGAGTCCCCCTCTCTTCGCAAGCGAGGGCGACCGGGCGAGGGTTCGGGACCTCTTGAGATCCGACCTCGTGGGTTCCGCCTCCGCCTCCTGCTTGCCGGTCCGTCGATCGTCGCCCCCACTCGCCATCGTCGCTCGAACCTCTAATGAAGCGGCAAAAGGGGCCGCGCATGGTTGCTCCTCATCGCCGAATTTATATCTGCGGCAGGTAAGCCTTGAGCAGGCGTAAATCGTCTGGTCATAGCGCGCACCTCGCGTTGCTTTGCCGTCCGTAGCGATGGATGAGCCACATGCCGCCTCCGGTTTTCATTAAAATCTTGACGTGGCGAATGGGGTGAAGGACTTCCCCCTGGCGGCGCGGCGACCCTCGATTCGGTCATGAGTCAAAGTGGCTACCGTGATTCTTTGCGGGAAAAGCGCTGGATGGGCATATGCCGGCACACCAAAAGGGCGAAAGGCCCCGGACAATGGCTCCGTCGGAAGAAGGGAGAAAGGTGACTATGACCCAGGCGACTCCGGTAGCGTGGGCCAAAGAGTTAAGGCATCCCTTTCCTAAAAAGTTCTTTCCGCATTCACTTTCCTTTTTCTCCCAATTTGGGCGCCGTGTGGTGACCACACACCGGTCGGAGACTCCAAATTCGCGCACTTCCACGGGTCAGACGACTCGGTTGGCTATTCGGTTCTCCCTAGTGGTAACCCTTTCACTCAAGCAGCTGTGGCCCTACATGCAGGTGCTTCTGATTGCGGCGGCGTTTAAATGGAAAAAGGCGTACAGTGTGGCGACCCATAGCCGGTCGGGGACGCTCCTCTCCCGCGCAAGTGTAGCTGAGCAAGTTTTTAGGTTCCCGCATTTGCGCAAGTCTGGTGCCCCGGTCGGCTGTTCGGTCCCCTAGCAAGCGGTAACTCTCTCGGCCCAGAGCACTATGACCCGCGCCCCGGCGACTACGGTTGCGAAATAGTTCTCTGTGGTAGAGGGAGGTGCCCCTGCGATACTATCCACAGCCGGTTGGGAACATCCCTCACCATGGCAAGTGTGAGCAAACACTTTATTCCCCAGGCCCTTGTTCCCTTCCTCAAACGCTTTTTCCAAGGTGTTAACGTTCTCGATCCGTGCTCGCTCAACCCCCGTGGTTCCCAAGGCTACGGTCGCAAAACGTTCATCACCCTCGGAAGTGCGGAGGGTAAAAGATGGACCTGTCGAGCGGCCCGACCGGACAAAACGTTTGAACAAAACTTCAGTTCATAACAAAAAACGAAGTTATTACAAAACCAAAATGTCTAATTTTCTTCTTCACATTGCGATGGAGATGCTTTACGGAGGTATCCGTGAGCGATCGCCCTTGACGCAAAGGGATCGACTTGGGCTTTGAAACCTTCGACCTCTTCGTCGGTCCGATTCGCTGCGACCCCACTACTGACGACGGCAGGGTCGATGCCGCTATAGTGGGAAAGAGCGAAGACCAGCGCCGAGCATGCCCCGAGTTCAATTCCCTCGCTCATGGCGCTCGGCGTCTTTCACGACGCGTGGGCGATCTTGACGACAAGAAACTTGGGCCGCCGTGGTCCCAAGCACCGTCGTGGATCTCGCCAACCACTTGAAGGTCGTCGGCTCGGCGGCACAACGGCGATGTCCTTCTCGCGACCTCGCCGCCGTCAAAAGCGCCGCGCGTGGCGCAACGCTGCGTCCGCGCTCCTCCCCGCCGACCCTGCGTGCCCCTCGGCGCCGCTAAGATCCCTCTGCGTAGCTGCAGTTAAAGCGGCGTCAAAAAGGAGGCCAGCGGCATCGATCGAGAAGTTGTGCTAAGGTCATTTTGCTTCGGCCCAAAAGCCTCCGGATGTCGAAGGTCCTCCTCGGCCTTAGACGCGCCTCTGCTCGCAGCATAGCGCCTTTCTTAGCGAAATCGACTCATGGCAAACAGGTCGCGCTCATCACGGAGGCGCTCTGTGTTCTTGGCGGCATCACTTGGCCTGTTGGCCTCGCCCGCGATGTCTCAAGCTCAGATATCCTCGCCCCCTGGGACTCGGTCGTCGGCGTTTCTCAAAGCGACTCGGCGGTCGTCTCACTCTCTCGCTCGCTCGTCGCCCGAGCGTCTGAGCCTTGGCGACTTCGAACGCGGCGGTCGTCCTCCTCCGCAGCGGTCGTCATCCACCCGTGCAAAATGCTGAGGAACGCCGACTTCTCGCATGACAAGGTCTTCAATTGCTGCAGAAAGTCCAAAGCGCCTCATTTAGCCTGCCGGCTACCAAGGCCAGTCATAACATGGAGTTAAATTTGGTTGCGCTTACGAGGCGGATCGAGGCGAGTCACTTGACGAAGCCTTGCCGATGCCCCACCGGCGAGTTAAGTGCCTCAGCCAGCTCCCCCTGAATCCGCTTTAGGTGGGCCTCCACTCGCTGTGAGCCTTCTTGGAAGGCCCCCCATGGGTCGGCCTCCGCCTCGGTGTTCAGCACGAACCGCGGTTCGCTGGTCGGACTTCTCCCTGGCCAGGACAGCACAGGCCGAGGTTTCTCGGGTTGGAGGGGGGCTCGCCTCTGCGGCTCACCGTCAACCGCCCCTGGCGTTTGGATCGTCCCCTCTGCTGGGTCCCTGGGCGTCGACGATGGAGTCGCGACGAGCGCCAAGATTGCGTCGGCCGGCACTGACCCCTGCGGTGGTGGTGGAAGTTCTTCCCCATTTCCTCCCGCTCCCGATCGAGACCCTGGCTTGCCAGAGGGTGCTAGAGCCTCCTCGTGCCTCGATTCCTCTGGCGCCTCTGGCAGTGGTCCCGATTCCGCCAATAACGGCGGATCGGATGCGGCACCCAAATATCTGAAGCGGGCAACAGCGTCTCTCGGCAGGCCCCTGCCGCTCGAGCTTTCCGTCGGTTGTAGAATGGTGCATATACTTTCTTTCTTGGCCTCCAGTGAGTGAATCGCCCTTCGCTTCCCAGGGCGTCTCATCTTGGGAACCTCCACGAGGCCGGCAGCAGCGGTCGTGTCGGCACCCTCGTCGAGCTCACTACTGTCCAGCCGGTCCAAGGTGGGCGCATCACGGCTCGTCAGGCCGCATCGCCACCACCATTGCTCGAGGGCGATCTGGATCGGTGATCTTGTGACGATCGACTCGAGACCTCCTCGCCACGCGCGACCTTGGCCGCGCGTTCTTCTTCTTCCTCTGCTTCTCCCCTCTCGCTCCTTCTGGCAGGCGGATTCCTTGAGCGGCGCCTCGCGGGCACTGGGCCTCTCCTTCTCCCTGGCGACCTTGGTAGGGACACCATCTTACTTATTACAGGGCGATACAAAGTCACCGGTCAAGCCAACGCACCAAAAATCTGAAGAGATGGAGGAGAAATGAAAAGGAGCGCTTCGGCCTACGGAATCAGGGGTTCTCCATGAAAAGGCTTCGAGGCTGCGCGCGCCCGCGATGGCGCTCCCAGGCCAACCGGCGATGGCCCTCGGCCTCAAGCTCGGCAGCGACAAGTTCGGCTGCGGCCATCCTCGTGGTCGAGGGCAACATTGTCTGAATACATCGGGTCGCCCCTTTCCGCGAGGCTGCACACATCTTCATAAATGCGCTTCTGCAGCGTCGCCGGTCGAGGCCTACGCTCGGCGGAACTGATCCGCTCTAGGATCGCTCCACCTTTTTCTTCTTCTTCTTGTCAAGGCCCCAGCCCCACTCGTCCCTCGACTCCGGGAGGCGGCCGGTGGCCAAGCGCGCCCTCCAGATTCGGGCGTACAACCCTCGAGTGCCACCCGGTTCGGCGGCGGTAACTTCAAGGGAATGTACTCGACCCCGACCGAGTGCGGTAGTAAGCTCGCCTCCCATGTCTTTGTGGCGTCCGTCGTCTTGTCCTTCCTGTCCGGGCATAGAGAGTACTCCCACAGCGGCCAGATGGAACTCGATCCCCAAGAATGCCTCACGGCGTCATGAAGATCGCTATGTGGAGCCTGTTTGAGGATTGGTGATGCACCTCGACCCGTAATAATCTGGCATCCACAGACGAAAGGTGAAGCGGAAGCCGAATCTGCTTTCGTAGAACCGAGGCGAGGACCCGATCTCCCCCTCCTCGGCGCGAGGCTCCGCATGACCCTCGTGGGACCCACCATTGCGGCTTGATATCGCGGGAGGAACCCTTTCATCTCGGGGCCGGCCTTGGCGGGCGGTGCACTCCGGCCCACGACATCTCGATTCGCGAGCAATCGGAGTCGGAGAAAGGAATGTGAGTAATACTCTCCCAACTCTTTCGTTCCTTTTTTTTCGTCTCGGTGAAGCTAAGGACAAGAAAGAGGAAAAGAATAGAGGCGGCCAGCAGAAGTCGTGCCTAGGACACCCATTGCCGAACTTATGGGTGCGAAGCGGCATCGGCCAGCAGGCACCAGCCCGAGCGATGTCTTGACGGGTGGCGCCGATCAAGACGGCCTCGTATGAGCGTCACCCATCGCATCGGCGCCACGACCGCCCTGGTGAGTCGTATCACTGCTAATCATTTCGTTTTGCATTTAATTCCCGCACGCGCATTAAATGCTTGTAGAGACGTCGGGGTATCGCTCCGGGCGAAACACCCCGCGACCTCTAGATCTCCGCCTCCGGGTCGGCTCAGACCGGCCCGAAGCAGGGAGAACAAGCCCACCAGGCTCTAGTGGCCTCGAGGTGGCGAGAGGGCTTGAATGCCTCATAGCTAAAGACCTGGCTGTGGGTCCTAAAGGCGAGGATCACAGAGTGGATCGGCCAGAGCCAACCAGACAAGCAGCGGCGAGTTCAAGGCGAACCCTCGGCGTGTCATTAGTTGGGTTGGCGGACGACCCAATCGCATATGGCTTCGTCAATAGAGACCATACTTCAAACTCTCACTGGAGCCCCTGAAAGGCGGCGGCAATTGCGCCCGGAATTCTGAGCGGCTCGGGGTCGATGCAGGATTGAGTAAAAGGTTTTTATGGAGTGCCCGGTAGCCGGACGCCGACGAGATCGTCCACTCGGAGATCGTTCGATCTCGGGGCCCTCGGATAACCCGTTCGTAGCTCCACGAGCACGGTGTTGATCGGCGTATGGCAAACCGTGTCGCTCACCCCCTCTAGGTCCCACACGTGGGCGGGGTGTACCGTGAGGCCAAGCGGCTCTCCTCCCCGCGATTGCCTCGCCCAAGCGAGGACTCGGGATGGATGCCCTTTGCCTGGTTGCGGCGTTAAACCGGCCCTAACTAACGCGTCTAGCTCTGGCGTAAAAGCGAGCACTTTCGGGGCGGAACCTCTCCGCGAAGGCATCCGGACCTCCTGCCGACCACGGCAGCGTCTGCACTGCGGCGTAAAAGCGAGCACTCGGGGCAGGAAACCTCGCGAAGGCATCCGGACCTCCTGCGACCACGGCGCGTCTAGCTGCGATGTAAACGAGCACTCGGGGCTGGAACCTCTCGAAGGCATCCGGACCTCCACCCGACCCAGGCGCGTCTAGCTATGGCGTAAAAGCGAGCACTCGGGCAGAAACCTCTCGCGAAAGCATCCGGACCTCCTGCCGACCACGGCAGCGTCTGGTGCGACATAAAATGAGCACTCGGAGCCGGAACCTCTCGCGAGGGCATCAGGACCTCCTACCGACCTGGCGCGACCGGTACGTGGCGTAAAGCGAGCTTTGAAGCTTGAACACTCGCAAAGTGTCAGCATCGATACAGTGTCGGGCGAGCCCTCCGATCAAAACGGATCGGGACCCGACCAGGTAACCCAAGCCGCTCTCCGACACCTTTCGGGGCTCGGGGGTACACCCCCGGTGCTCTTCGCGCACCCCCGGTAAACGTTCAAGTTTGATCAAGTACGCCCACCTTGCTCAATCGAACTCCTTAACCAACCGTAGCCGACTCAGCGAACTACCCGGGGCTCGAGGGCTCTGAGGTGTGCTTTCGTCGCTTTGGTCCAAACCAACCAACCAAGCAGGTCAGGCGCGGCCGAGCATGGAAGCCATCCCCAAAAAAGATCCATTGTTTCATTATACGGCGCCGCATTGTAGAGGGGATCGGCTAGCAGAGGACAAAAGGACGAGTCGGAGCGCTTCGCGTTCGGAGCGACCAGAGACTCTTGTGAGTACTCATGCCAGGGGTACCCCACAGCAAAGTATACATCTATTTCAAAATCGTATCTCTCACAGTCATCTGGGCTTCAAACCCGGATCGGCGACGTTGCAGGAAGCGAGAGAAGGTAATGCAAAGTCTCTCCGTCCCCGCGACAAGATGGGATTATCACTTAACATTGGTGGAACACGAATAAACCATTTCGAATGACCTTGGCCCCTAAGGAGTCACGAAAGGGCCCTCGACCTCGATCCGGCATCCTAGAAGCGTCCAGGCACAGTGCGCTAATCGGGATGCCCCATGATGCCGAACGAGGATCGGGTCAAAGGCTAACGAGCTCAACCGACCACCCTCGCCATATCACCGCGATCGGCTCCAAGCGAAGCCATCGCCCATGGACACAGCGGCCATCACAGGGCGGTGGCTCCTTTCAAGGTGTCGGGGGCATCTAAGTCAGCGCCCGTCCTCTCGGTATGATGGAGAGCAATGCGCAAATCCGGCGGTGCGAGACCTGGCATAGACCGCGTCGACATCAAACAAAGCGTGCCAGGCGGCGTGCGCCTTTCAGCAACCTTTGTCCATTGTGTCTACCAACCCGGCATGGGTAAGCAATGACCCGTCGATCGCCATGGCCGAAGACCGGGACCTCACAGGCGTGGCGTACCCTACCTCTTTTTTTCCAATTTTCGTGTAACCTGCCCCCTCCGACCATATAAAGGGAGGCAGGGTCCCCGGCAACGGGAGGAGGACCCTTTGGTTCTTTTCATAGCGCGTCTCGCTTGTTCACCCGATCGGAACGATCATTCGAGGCTTGCGAGCTTCCCCACACAAACAAGTGCTAAGGGCCTGTCCTTAGTCCTCCCATGTCATCCACCATACTTTGAACAATGCGATCCACCACCACGAACTGGAAGTTGGGACGTTCGGCCCGAACCAGTATACATCCGAGGCTTTTCTAGTCTAACCATTAGGGGGAGGCGCCACGATCCCTATACTTACAAATCTACTTGCGGTATCTGAAACACCAACAACTATCTAAGCGAACTTGAAATACTCCTTTATCATTTGAGTACACTCATACACTAATTATAAGATACTCAATGTGAGTCACATAGAAAAAATTGCAAGAAGTTCATGATTTTTAGCGTATTTACCAAATACCTTCATATATGCACATAAAAAAGTATGCCTAAAAATATACAAACCACCTCTGAAAAAATATACATACCACCTAGATGATCTTATATGCTCGTATACTCTCAAATGCATGAGATACCTCATGCGTTGTGAAATCGGCATAGGGAGTAATTACTCCGGGGAGTAGAAAAAGGCTTAGATATATATATATATATATATATATATATATATATATATATATATATATATATATATATATATATATATATATAGGTTTCCGATGTACACATCATGTACACATCATGCAACTAACAAAAGTCAAAAAAATTCTAAAAAAAGTGTAGATGTACTTCATAGATTACTCTATATATGTATAAAGTTTCAAGATCAAATTCATTATATATTGAGAGTTACAAAAAAAGAAAATTAAGACAAGTTTAAAGGGAATTTTCTCTTTTTTTAATTCTTGATATATAATAATTGAACAATTTATACATAGGTAGAATAATCTATGAAGTACATCTAATTTCAGAATTTGTGACTTTGACCAGATTATTACTGCAGTATGTATGGGGAAAACTGTGCAGGAATAATTGCCATATATATATAGGAAAATGATTCTATACTCTGGGTGTATATACTCCCACCTCTAACTATACCCGTTTCAATGATGTTGTTATACCTCTTTATCGTTTTGAGTATACTCTAATACTGATTATAAGATACTCCAAAGTGAGTTCCATGAAAAATTTCATTAAAATCCACCCTTTATAGCATAATTTGTTTACATATTCCTTAAACATATGAAAAAGGGTATGCAGCAAAAAACTAAAGGGTCTAATGAAAGTTTTTTAATCATGATATATTGGAGTATCTTAGAATTATTATTGAAGTATACTAAAAGTGATAAAGGAGTATAAAACGTTTATTTAAGTGGTATATTAGAGATGGGAGTATGTACTCCTAGAATGCTGAAAAAAAACTTATATATATATATATATATATATATATATATATATATATATACGTATGTGTGTGCGTGCACTTGCGTAATGTGTATATATATTGTATGTATATATATGTGTATATGATCTAAGATAATCAATTGACTGGGTTAATAAGTAACAGTCAAGTCTAGAAATCTATTTCTTGTAAATCTGATTGGTTATGTTTTCACAAGTTAATCTATGATCTTGTCCCCTAGTGGTGAGGAGATATTTTAATTAAGGCAGCCTGACATCTAAGAACAATTTCTATATCAATTTGAGCAATTGTTGCTAGTTGTATACCACTCTTTCTACATCACTTAAGCGAACACGAACAACCGAATAGCTATCGTTTTCAGCCTCCTTGGCAGCTGGACCTCGAGATGGACCTCGAGACAAATCAATTGGACTACATTCTATGTTGCTAACTGGTCTCAGTTTTTGCCATTTATATTTCTAGAGATAACATTGTGCTCTTGAGGTATATATGAAGGTAACATAGTGTTCAACTATCACTTTGGTTTTGAACACCATGTTGCCTTCAGACCTCAAGAGCACAACGTTAGCTACAAATCAAAATGCCACGAAACACAAAAAACTGTGACCAACCACAAGTAAATAACATGCTCAATTGATTCATCTTGAGGTCTATACGCCAAAATTTGCCATGGTGTGTAAAAACAATGGCTATTCGCATTCGCATCGGTGACATTTTTTTTATATTCATCCCGTGATAAAGTTCAATGATGTCCACCATTTCTATTTTCACTTAAAATTATCCTTCATATTTGCTCATCTTGAAATAATCCAATTATTTGTAAAGTGTCTTACTTGTTGGAACCAAAATATTGTCACTAAAATATTCTACTGCACAAGAGATGGATTGGAAATTTATCACGAATTGAAAACTCTGTGATTCTCATGTTTTTCTTCCTCTCTTTAAAGAGCTTCTATGGTTAGTATTTGTTATTAGAAATTTTCTTCTCTTTAGATATTTCTGTAATGACATTTATAAGGCACAACCAATTATAGATTTTGTAATTGAATATCTAAACATTCTAAATGCATCGAGGCAAAAGTTTGTCTAATTAGAATCGTCTAAAAATATGAACATTTGTAGCACTTTTATCTTTTTTTCTTATTCTAATATTGATGGATTCCAATGCATAATTCAATTCCGTCAACAGTTTATCCTAAAAGTTGTTATCCTCTAATATATTTTCCACTTCATCCTTATCTCTGAATGAGAATACCATAGGCAATCTATTTTCATATTGGCCTTTTGCAAAAACAAGATCATTTTGATAGCCCTCTATTTGATAAACTGCATATTTGATGAATTCCTACTCTTAGGGTTCTGAATTTCTCCCCCAAGGGATTCTGAAATATTGAGGGAGAAATTCAGAGTGCTAAGTGTCAATGTTTATGATCGGCAATAAAGATGTGTGAACGGGGCAAGGCGGAAGATCTGAGCTTGATGGTAATGCAAGACACAAGGAGATTTATCCAGGTTCGGGCTCTCTGATGGAGATAATACCCTAATCCTGTGTTCGGTGTTTCTTGGTGTATGGGAGTGTGTTCTTTCTTACAGATTTCTCTTTTTTTCTCTCTCGAAGCTCCCTTCCTCTTTGTACAGTGAGGGTGCTTTGTGTCTAGCAGTGGAAGTTGTTGAAATCTGTGAGGGTGGTTGGGCCTTGAGAGGGAGGTTATTACTGTACATAGGCGGACGGTCTCTAGCAACATCAGGAGTAAAACCGCCCTTGAAGTGCAGTGCTGCCCACCTAACTTTGTCCCTTCTCCGATCTTTTCCTCTGCTTTGCATCTGTTGGACCTTCGGAAGGTCCTTCTTTTGGCCATCCGGCCCAGCCCATCCTCTCGAGGTGATCCGGACGGCCCCTTAAGCAGGTATTTGAGGCCCATATATTCCATAGTAGCCCCCGAGTGCTTCATGACTGAGTTGTCGTCTTGTGATTTGCCTTTTAGGCGCCATGATGCTGCTGGGCCTTCCTAGCCAGCGTGTCTCCTTGTGGGTTTTCTCTCTGAGTGCTATCTTTGTCGGCAAGGAGGTCGTGAAGGACTCAATGGTCCTTGCTCACTTCTTGAGGTACCGGCCCAATTTATTGGGGATCGTGATTAGTCGGTGATGCCCATACCCAATTATGTCGAACATAGCTTGGCGCGTCATGGGCGCACCATCATTGGCTTTAGCGAGTGGTACTTGTGCTTGTCTGTGATCGGCTCAACATGGGCGTACCTTGGATTAGTTTAGTGATGCCCATACCCGGCTAGTGTGGGCATAAACAGCCCGTCATGGGGCGCACCATCGTTGGCTTTTAGCCGAGTGGTACATGTACATGTACAGCGGTCGGCTCAACATGAAACATACCTTGGATTAGTTTAGTGATGCCCATGCAGGCCAGGTAATGTATAGCTTGACCGTCATGGGGCGCACCATCGTTTGGCTTTTGGCGAGAGTGGTACTGTACATGTCTGACGGTCGGCTCAATATAGGCGTACCTTGGATTATCCGAGTGGTACCCATGCCCGATAGTATCGGTACATAGCTTGGCCCATCATGGGGCATACCCTCTGAATCCTTGATTTGAACCCTTCCGTAATACCTAATTCCGGTGCGTGTGACGGTGACGACCGGCGTGGGGTGTATTACAGGGGACATTTCAATTTTCCGTTTGGAAGGTACCCAGATCCCGTTCGGAACGGAAACCGGCGATTGACCCAATGTGGGGTGTACCATATGCTAAACTGGGTCTTGCCTTGGCGACAACTACCCACCACGGTCGTGGTGTTCAGTTGGCCAGGAGAAGATGAAGCGTGTTCTGGTCAAACCTGGTAGCAACAGGCGCGTGGAGGCATGGTCCCCACCCTGGGCGGGATCTATCATCACCCTTTATAGTTCCGAGGGGCGGCGCTGGACTCGAGTCTTCCTTCACACCTGCGCCTCTGCTTCTTCGTCTCAGAAAAGTTCGCCGCCCTCCTTGCAAGCTTCATTGCTAGGGTTAGCGCCTCCGTGTTTTCCCTTGCGCCATCGATTCCTTCGAGAATGTGATTCCTTCCTCCCAAGACACCTCACGCGCCTCCGAGCCCATGATTGGGTCCCATCATATTGGAGGTGCACCTGGGCTACGATGGTAACCCTAGGAGTCATGCCGCCGGCGACGTTGATCAATGCTCGTCCGGCTTGGGGCGAATCTTATCCCACCCCTACGCTCAGGAGATAAGTAAATCTTGAGTCCTTCTTCTAGCGTGGGTTTGGGCTTCTGACCAGCGCCTTTTTCCGTATGCTCCTTTATTTTTATGGCATCGAATTGGTTCATTTGAATCCCAACTCAATCCTCCACATCGCCATCTTCATTCATCTTTGCGAGGCGTTTCTTGGAATTCGCCCGTATTTTAATCTTTTCCGTCAACTTTTCCTCCTCAAGCCTTTCAGGCCGGAGGCGCTCCTAAAAGCGGTCGGAGGGACTCGGTGAAGATGGGATGAGGCGATATTTTGCCATTCCTACGGACCTCGAACAAGGGTTGGCACAGAGTGGTTCTCTGCGCCAATCCCCAGGACCATGAAATGGGGCGAGTCAACGAGCTCCTTGCCTTGATCTGCAGCTTTGAAAGGCGGAATGCGACTAGCGTCGGGATCCTTTTCAACCGCCGTTCGCGGGTGCGACCCATCAAGGCGAGTCTTCTGGGGTATGAATCTGAGGAGAAACGATCCGGCGTGGGAGTCGCATAGAAGATATCGGCCAAGACATGCTCATCATTGAATGGCGATCTCCTAACCGGATGTCGCCAATCCTTCGAGGCGTTCCAGCGACTACACTGCGAATCCCCTCAGGGTGAGTACTTCAAGCTTCTTGATGTTTGGTTGTTGATCACCGGTAGGCGCCCTCTTGACTCTATTCATGCTATTCTTCGTAGGATCGCGTTGCTTTTTCCTCGGACCCCCCCTTCCTCCTCTTCTCCATGTCGAGGCCTTGTGGCCAGGGCCGTCGATCCCTCATCGAGGAACCAAGTCTGCGAAGGGAAGGGCACCGCCGAGGAAGATCTTGAAACAAGTGCAGCGCCCGCAATGCCCGTCGAGGGCCCGACCATCCGGAACCCCACGGGGGCATATATCAAGAAGCCAGCACCTCGACCTCCCCAGGCCCGAGTGGTTCCAGACTCCTCCCCGAGTGGTTCTGCCACTCGGAAAGGGCGTAGAGTGAAGATATGGAGATCCGACTGGTTAGTCCCCCCGTCACTCCTTGTTCTTGTTTCCTTGGTGTGTGCTTGACTTTTTCCCCCGGTGATTAGAGGCGCCAAGGCAGTATCCCCTGAAGGTCGATTCTTTGCACCTCTGGGAGATCACGAGCTGGAGAGCAGTGTCACCGTCATTCTTTGCCCGGTAGAAGGCAATTGGCTTTAGAACAAGCGGGGCCCTTGCCCTCTTGCTGATGCAGCGACTCGGGGTGACTCCTCCGTCGCCATGAGGGCGTAACCTGGCGTGAGGCAGGCAGCACGGTGGCCTCGCCCGACTCCTCCTTCCCATGGAGGAGATTCACTGGCGACCCTCCCATCCGCTTGACCCCAACCTCCTCCGGATTTTATACGCCACGAGGATAAGTGGAAGGCTTTGGCGAGAGGATGAGAAGTTGAGGAGGCTCTGCAAAAGCCATCAAAGGTGCCCGGTGATCCGGGTGGTAGTCTTCTTCTTCTTCTTCTTCTATTAGCAGGAGTGGTATGTGTTCTTCATTCTCTGGAATTCTTGATGAGGGGACCGCTCACGGCGGAGGAGGCGCCCTCCTCTAGGAAATACTCCCCAATGTTAGGGAGCCACGAGGAGTATGAGGCCGACTTGGAGGCGTCAGAAGTGATAGCGGCCGTCTGTGAGCTCGGACCCAAATCAAACCACAGCGGAGGCGCTTCAAGGTGGGTGCGGGAGACTTGGTTGTTATTGTCTTCTGTCTTCGTTCATTACTTGACCCGAGCGGTCCTTGCTTCTAGCCTTGGCGAGGCGGTCGAGCTGAAGGACTCCGAGTCCTGAACTCGGGCCGACAACGCTAAACTGGCGTAGGAGGTGGAAGGTATACATATCAACTTGGCGCCACATCTCACGGTGCTTGCGATGCCCTAATGACCGTCAGTGATTTGCAAGAATAGGAGGAAATCGCGAGAAGCGAGTTGATGTCCTCGATGGGAGATCAAGGCGCTCCACGAGCTTCCACGGACAAATTCAGCGACTCCGTCAAAGAAATGACCAAGTTCACGAGTCACGGAGGAGCGGCGAGTAAGCGAGGATGAAGCCCTCTCTGGCTATCAGCAGGCGAGAGGCTTAGGGCTCACGACCGGAGGCGTCGATCCTGGCGCTAACCGGCGTTAGCCATCGTGAAGTCGCTCTATCCGGGGTGGGGTGGAGGCCGTCAAGAGGTTTACTGCTCCATCGACGATGATCAAGTTGTCGCCCTTCTTGATGAAGTTAGGGACGTGGCCTCCTCCTTGGCAGAAAATCTGGACTTGGATGTTTTGTAAATGCTGACTCGAATTGTAATTACCGCACTTCTTTTAATGCGATTACTGTTGATCATGAGTGGCTTCACCGCGCCCGAAGGAGTTTTCTCATCGTCATCTTGTTGTCGGCGTCTCGCTTGGTCTCAGCGCTAGTGCATTTTTAATCTTGCCTTAGCACCGTGTGTCCTCGGGGCGTTTAGACTTCTGTAGAAGTGCGATTTGGGTGTTAGCCGGCTATATATAAGGGCATCACGCTCTTGGGCGACCACCCATTCTTCTCATCTTCACATCTTCACTTTTTCAAAGTCTTCAGAAGTCTTCTCATGGCGCCTTCTTCTAGCTCCGCCATTCCTGGTGGCGAAGCGGCTCCGTCCTCGCCTCTGCCTCCTCCTCCGGTGGAGGAGTCGAACTTTGACTTCGGGGACGATGCCCCCGCCCCGGAGGTCACCGAGGAGGAGCTCTGGGTGGACTATGATCTCGCCCTTGCTGAATTGGCGGTGGAGGAAGCCGCCGCCGTGGAGGTCCTCCTTGAGGTCGTCCCAACTCTCTCTAAGGTCGCTGACGTCCTCGTCAAGGCCTTGGGCCGTGCTCGCCGCGCCGCGTAGGTTTAGCTGCTTTTTTAAGATATTTATGTAAGAATTTGTAATTGGACATAATGTTCAATATGTATCTGCAATGCTATATATATATATATATTGCAGTTTCTGAATCCATCTGAATGCACCTTATCTTTTTTTTTTTGGCGTTCATGCTTGGCCCTAGCCAGAAGTGTCGGGAGTGAGCACCTAGCTCTTTTTCCCAGACACGTATCCAAGTAGCTAGATTTCATCGTTCAGAGTTTCTCTACTTGGAGTTAACTGCACTTGGATTTAGTTGCAACCGCTAGGAAGAAAAAAGGCAAAAAACATCTCAAAAGGATAGCTGTTTGCATTCGGACACTATCAGGTGTAGCCCCCGACATACTGCTTAGTTGAGAATGAAGTAAGTAGCAAGTCAAGAACGACCTTAATTACAATGATACAATGGAATGTGTATTTTAAGTGTAGAAGAGACGTAGCTGTTTTATGTTCCAAGTGTTGCCGAGTGTCGCGCCGTCTTCGCGCTTGAGTCGGTAAGATCCTGGGCACACCACTTCGTCGACAATATAAGGGCCTTCCCAGCCTGGGGAGAGCTTGTGCTCGCTTTTCTGATTCATTCTAAGAACCAGATCTCCTTTAGAAAGCTCGGCCTCGCACATTTAGGTCGTGATAACGGCACAAACCTGAGTACTTAGCCATTTTGGATGGATCTGCGTCACTGCTTCCTCCGACATGCCGAGATCTTCGATCGACCTTCTTCCGACTCGGCTTCCTTGTAGTTCGAACCGTTGGGATCCGAATGCCAACTTCGATGAGGTAAAGACCGCCTCCGAACAGTATACTAGGAAAAAAAAGTGGCGCCGGTAGCCTGCTGGTAGTTCTCGACCCCGAGCATCGAAGGCAATTCTTTTACCCATCTCGCTACATATGGCTTGAGGCGATCAAATATTACGGCCTTTAAGCCTGCTGACACCATGCCATTGGGCGCTCAACGCACTTACTGCGGGAAGACCCGCGGAGCCGAAGCAAATCTTGATGCGAGCTAAATCGTTAC
Organism: Guadua angustifolia; assembly: GCA_036346375.1. Taxonomy (NCBI): domain Eukaryota; kingdom Viridiplantae; phylum Streptophyta; class Magnoliopsida; order Poales; family Poaceae; genus Guadua; species Guadua angustifolia. The sequence goes on from CM070500.1 coordinate 66,994,925, forward strand.
CGATCTTGGAATTCTTCATACGAGGCTAGAATGCGTTGTCGGTGATGATCTGTTGGCTGCACGAATCGATGACAATCTCTTGAAAAAATTCCTTGGCTTTGACTGCAGTGATCGTGGCAAGTGGCTTAGCCTCAATCCACTTGGTGAATTTGTTGATGGCGGCGAAGAGAAAGCAAATCCACCACAGGCCTTTTGAGGGTCCGACTATATCGAGCCCCGATTTATGACGGCCAAGTGATCGGGATGGTCTCTGACTCTGCGTTGGTATATGAATATCTTGGGCAAAAAATTGAGCGGCCTAACCGCGCGTCTGAGGCGATATCTTCTGCGTCTGTACGGTGATCGGCGAAAAAACCTTGACGATAAGCCTTTCCCACGAGTGCTTGCGCATGATGTCGCAGATCCTCGGTGAATTTCTCGCGAGGTTCTTCCCTTCTTGCTTTCGATATGCCGTGCGAGGACCCGGAGGCACTCTTTGAAAAGTTCCTCCCGACCACCCGTAGCTTTTTGCTTCACGCGTGATGCATTAAACATGTCGATCCTCGAAGCCGTCCCTCAACAGATAGTCTAGATAGGGTTTTGTCCAGTCGGGGTTGATGACCAAGACTTCGATTGACACGACTTCTCCTGATTTGCGAGACTCCGCTATCGGCATATGCGACTTTTGAAGCTCTTCCACAAAGACTCCGACTGGGACCGTGGCTCGGCTGGTGCCTAGTCTAGCGAGCTCGTTTGTAACCGTTGTCTGGTGGAGCACAGGTGAGCTCGGCCGTCGAACTTGTCCTCGGCTGCGCACCTCACTGGCGTCTGTGACCATCTTTGTCATCGGCGCCACGACCCTCCTTTTACTTGGTTAATCACCGGTGAGAGTCGCTGAACCATCAATTGTCGGATCTGCGGCGATATGGCGTCTGAGCCGTGTATGAGCGCCTCGTACTCGTTGTTTGATGCCGAAAAATGGAGTTGAAGGATATACTTCAGCTTTTCCCCTGTTGGAGAGATGAGCATCACGCCAGCCCCCGCACCGCTCAGCGTGAGAGAGCTGTCGAAATACATCGTCTAGTATTCGAGGTCCTTCACAGCTGCGGGCTCTTGCAACTCTGTCCATTCGGCGACGAAGTCGGCGAGCGCTTGAGACTTGATGGCTGTTTGAGGTTTGAAGGAGATGTCGAAGGCCCCAAGCTCGACCGCCCATTTCGTGATTCTCCCAGTGGCCTCCCGATTGTGGAGTATATCCCCAATCAGAAAAGATGTAATCACCGAAATTGAATGCTCTTGAAAATGGCAACGAGTTCTGAGAGGCAAGCGATACCGCATATAAAGCTTCTACACTTGAGGTACGCATCTTGGACTCGCCCAACACTTCCTTGTGAAATAAATCGGTATTGAATTCTCTGCGGTGTCCTTCTTCCTCTGCTCCATAACAATCGCGTGGCCGACTCGTGAGTCGTTGCGCTATATAAGCGAAGGGTTCTCTGGCGTTAGGCGTGACCAATATCGGAGGTGTGGTCAGGCGCTTTTAGATCCTCAGCTTTGTTGAGCCTTGGCGATCCATTGAAAGTTGTCTTGTTTCTTCAAGAATTTGAAAAATGGCATCCCAGAGTGCCTGGCGAAATAAACCCGGTAGGAGTGCCACCATGCACCCCGTGAGCTTCTGGACTTCCTTCTGGCAAGTCGGCGGTTTCATTTTGAGGATAGGGTTGATCTTCTCGGGGTTTGCTTCAATATCGCGATGAGACACGATAAATCCTTGCAGCTTCCCTGAGGGAGCCCCGAAAACGCACTTCTCGGGGTTGAGCTTCATCTTGAAGGCCCTCAGGCTCTCAAACATCTCGGCCAGGTTGGATGTGAGATCTTCCTTTGCTCGAGTTTTAACCACAACGTCGTCTACGTATGTCTCCACGTTGCGTCCGAGTTGAGTGTGAAGACATTTGCGTATAAGCTGTGGTGGTAATCACGCCGATTTTTCATCGAATGGCATTGTGATGTAGTAGTACACCGAGCGAAGTGATGAGCGAGGTCTTGATCACGATCTTCTTCCTTGACTGATTTGGTGGTACCACGAGCATCGTCTAGGAAACTTCGAGGAGCTTCGCTTTTCGGCGGTCGAGTCTACCACGATCGATATGGGGCAACTTAGAAGGGATCCTTTGAGGCACGCCTTATTGAGATCGATTATGTCGATACACATCGCCAACTTTTATTCTTTTGCATACAAGAACGGATTAAGCCAACGATCGGGATGATACACTTCTTTTATGAAATTAGCGGCTAAAAGCTTGGTGATCTCCTCCCTGATGGCGTCGCGGCGATCTTGTGCAAACCGCCGAAGTCGCTGCTTGATGGGCTTTGCTCTTTCATCAACATTGAGAGAGTGCTCGATCACCTCCCTAAGAACACCGGGCATGTCGGAAGGCTTCCGAGCGAAAATATCCCGGTTGGCCCGAAGAAAAGTGACGAGCGCATCTTCCTATTTGGATCAAGCCCTGTCCCAATCAAGGCCGTCTGGGCCGAGTTGGACGGGTCAAGAATCACCTTCTTGACTCCCTCGTCAGGCTTCATACCCGACTTGGCTTGCTTTATAGTCGGGACGTCGTCTTCGCCCTGCGGGAGGGCGACCACCAGCCGGATCTTCCCAGCCTCGGTCGACGCCACCAGCTGCTCTGCCAGGTCGTAGCTTTCCCTGTCGCACATGAAGGACTACTTGACATCCCCCCGAACCGTGATGACGCCGTTTGGTCCCAGCATCTTCAGCGCCAGATACGTGTAGTGGCGGACAGCCATGAACCTGGCCAGCCTTGGCCTTCCCAAGATGGCATGGTATGCCGTCTCGAAATTGGCCACTTCGAAATTCAGGTACTCTGTCCGGTAGTTCTCCTTGGTTCCGAATGTCACCGGCTGTGTGATCTGCCCGAGTGGTACCATCGAGGTCCTGGGGATCACCTCGTGGAACGGCGATTGTCGGCGTATTCCGCCTGACAGGCCCGGAAATCTGAGCCGGGTTTGGTTGGAAGGAGGCGTCTTCGCGGTGGCTAAACCTAGAGGTGAAAACCTAGAGACTCCCAGCGGAGGATTCGGCGTCTATGAACTAGGGATGACACAAAGATTTTTACCAGGTTCAGGCCCCCTTTGCCTTGGGTAATAGCCTTACTTCCTGCTAGATTATTTATAGAGAGTTTTTTTAAGTAGTGCAGTACAAAGCCTTTGGGTTACATGGTCTTACTTAGGCTCTACTATCGAACTCTGTGCTTGCTTGTTCTTCAACCATCGACCCCTCTTCCCCATGCACCCGAGGGCCCTTATATTGGCCGAGCCAGGCAGGCGAGTACCAAGGAGGTCATCATGCTTATCTTCATACATTTATTACCCCTTCCGTCTGTCCGTTCCTCGGCCTCATTAAATGCGGCGCTGTGGCCGCCTTGTCCTTGGGATATGACCCCTTCTTAGCGGGTTGGTGAGGCGTCGAGAGGAATGGGCTTATGCGAAATCCTTGCGGTTGCGAGTCGACACTGTCGGTCTGCCGCGAAGCGATCTGACGGGGAAGAGCCTTCAAGGTGAAGCCACCTCGCACCACCTTTTGCCTTCGCGGCGAAGCGGCGGCGTGCTACTCCCCCTTTCGCCGGGCGCCACGTGGACGAGACACCGGCGGCGGGCGTGCTCGCCCACGCTCGCCGGTGCCCGTGGATTGCCAGCGAAGCGGCGAAGCGTCTTCGCCCACTCGCTGAGCCCACGTGGGTGCCCGCCTGGGCGGCGAGGCGTGCTTTCGCCCACCTCGCATGGCGCCACGTAATCGTCATATTACGCCATGTTAGCGCTTTTGTCTGTGCGGAGAGGTACCCGGCGAAATCTGGCGTGGCGGCGATCAAGCTTATTTCGGTCAGAGATTTTCATATCGCCGAAGGTCTTGGAAAAGGGCGTTGAGCCCACTTCCTCCGTCGACCGGCACCCTCTTGAGCTTGACACGCTGCACGGGGTCAGGGACGGAGAATATCTCCCGGGAATGGGGCCTTGATGGTGATCTGAGTGATCAAATGTGATCGAGACCTCGGACCACCTCGGGGTGGGGGCGTCGCGGTATTCTTTGTGTTGACCTCCGGCGGTGAACCACTTCGCTTGGACACTACTCTGAGGCCAAGACTCGAATATATAATTGAGCTCGCGCTAGGTCACTGTGTCGTCCCGTCCTCTTCGGGTGGATCTTGCTTCTTCTTTGCCCATACTTGCCTCGGTCGCCCTATTCTTTGCTCTCCGGGCAAACCTCTTCAAGGTGTACCAATCCTTGGCCTCATGCTTCCCATGAGGGTGGAAAGGGCAGACGGAATCCATTACCTCGTCGTAGTCGTTGCCCTGCGGCACTTTTCGGGGCGGCGGCGCAGGCTGCAGCGACCCGGCTCTCAAGCCCGCCTTCTTGTCCCTGCACTGGAGGATTCGGCGTGGTCCTTTTTGTCCTTCTACTGCGAGCGATCTTCTTGGTGCTCCGCCAGGGCGTCTGAGGCCGTGGCATAGCGGTCGGCCAAGGCAAACATCTCCCTGATGGTGGTCGGTGGACTCCGGGACATCTTATTGATCAAGTCGGGTCGTGACTCATACAGATGGTAATCCGGCGAAACATCCGAGCGGTATTTTTCTTCTGCATGAAGCACCGAATAAATTCCCGAAGGGACTCGTTCTTCTTCTGATGAAGTTGATATAGATCCCATGCGGTCCCAGGCCTCTCGTAGGTGCCTTGGAAGTTTGAGATGAACTGCTCACAGAGATCACCCCAGGAATCAATAGAACCCACTGGGAGTCCCGTAAACCAAGCTTGGGCGAGATGGGCGGCGTGTGACGAGTAATTTGCCATTACGCTCGATCTCCCATTGCCTTATTTGCAAGGGCATAAATATGTAGCAGAGCCTCGAATCTCTTTCTCCGTCGAACTTGACGATGCCCCTAGGGTTGAAACTGTCGGGCCAAACCACTTGGCAGAGTCGGGGGGTGAAGGCACGGACCCCATCGATGGGCCCGCTGCTGCACCGTCGAGGCGATCGGCGCAGGGGCGTCGCATCTCGGTGATCTCCATCGTCACTCTCGGCCCAGCGACCGTGATCCTTGCGGTCGGCACGGTCGTCGCATCGGCCATTGCGATCGTCCCGGCCATCATAGCTGATGCCGAAACGTTCATAGTCGTCCTCGCGCTGGCGCCACTCTCCCTCTTCCCGTTCATGCCGCCTGGCATTAAGATCCAAGCAGAGATCACGGTTGAGGCGCCGGCGGGCATCCTCGCCCAGACGAAGCTCTAAGCCGCCTCTGGGCGACTTTAGGCGTCGGTCTAGCTGCCGGTGCAGGTGGCAGCGGGCATGAGTGTGTCTTCTCTGCGGGTGCTTCTGGTTTCTTTGGACCCTTTGCTTGCCGTCACCATAGCCTTAGCAGGCCCACGATCAGGCGGCGGGGTCTGTCGGGACCAAGATTAGCCCTAGGGTGTCGGCGGCGTCTTGGAAGCGGCGATGTTACATTGCGGCATGTGGAAGACCAGTTGGTCCCCTTTCTTCGCCTGTAGAAACTCCTCATTAACGTTGCGCCCCCGATTCTGGAGGGACCTCGCGCGGTCTTCCCGGGCCGCGCAACGGAGACACTCCGCCTCCACTGTGTCTGCGGCTTCTTGCTTGTGCAGGGTATCGATCCGGTCATCCTCGATTGCGAAGACGCCACGAAAGGCTCCTTGAGAGCGGGTGGCCGCAGTGCCCTTCGATCCGGACCAGAGCTCGGATGAGGGAGCAATGGGAGCCCTCTCGGGGTGGGTCGAGCCCAACCCAAGAGAACGAGCTTACCAAGGCCGTCGGTGACGAAGTCCAGGCTTCCGAAGCGGAAGACCTGGCTGGGGGTGAATGAGATGGTGATCCCGCTGGGAGTTGCCATCAAACTTCGAGGAGGATGATCTTCCACCAGCCCCTACAGGCGCAAGCTGTCGATGTTTATGATCGGCAATAAAGAAAGTGAAGCAGGGGCAAAGGCGGAAGATCTGAGCTTGATGGTAGCATAAGACACAAGGAGATTTATCGAGTTCGGGCTCTCGATGGAGATAATACCCTAGTCCTGCGTTTGGTGTTTCTTGGTGTATGGGGAGTGTGTTCTTTCTTCTGATTTCTCTTTTTCTCTCTCAAGCTCCCTTCCTCTTTGTACAGAGAGGAGGTCGCTGTGTACAATGGTGAAAGTTGTTGAAATCTGATGGGGTGGTTGGATCACGAGAGGGAGGTTGTTACATACATGGCCGAGTCTCTGACATCATGAGGAAGCGAGCCGCCCTTCGCGAAGTGCAGTGTTGCCCACCTAACCTGTCGGCCCCCTTCTCCTGGTCTTTTCCTCTACTGCATACGACTGGACCTTCTGGAAGGTCCTTCTTTTGGCCATCTGGCCTAGCCCATCCTCTCGAGGTGATCCGGATGGCCCCTTAAGCAGGTATCTGAGGCCCATATATTCCACACTAAGGAAAGGAGTTTATCTATGTCAACGTTTGTTGTCGGCAATAATGAAACCGAGGCTAGGTGTTGGATCCAAACTCGATGGTAGCACAAGACACAGGAATTATACAGGTTCGGGCTCTCCCAGAGGAGATAATACCCTAGTCCTGTGCTTTGGGATTATATGTATGTAGCTTATTGCTGATGATCTGATCATGAAATTACCCTACCCCCCTTTATATAGTAGAGGGGTGCGGTTATAAAGGAGAGTCCTGATCGGTTACAAGATGGAGATTCTATCTCTATCCTTATCCGCTGAACATGATAACGGTCAGTATTATAATCGTATCCTTCCTAAATAAGGTTGGTTGCTATCTTCAGAGTTCTCTTATTGTGCACGTTGGAAGCAGCCCAGGTGGTATCTGTCTTCAAGCAATCGGCTCGGCCCATCCTCTCCTGGATGACCTTCGTGGCCTGCCTTGCGGATTCCCGGGGACCATGTACCCCACAGAAGCCCCCGAGTGCTTTGCGATCGAGTTGCCACCTTCCTGGTTGCGCCTCAGCCGAGCCATGCTTCACGCCGAGTGATCCTAGTTCTTGGCATGGTTTCCCGATTGGTTCCTTCTCCATGCCGAGTGCCATGCTGCAGGCAGGGAGATTGCAGAAGACTCAATAGAGTTCCATGCTTAACTTTTCCAAGTTGTACCTAGCCCAATTATTGGGACACTGGCAGTCGGCCCAGCTTAGGGCATACCCTTGTTTCGGTTGGCTTTAGCCGAGTGGTACCTCTGCCCCATTGTCATGGCGCACAGCTTTTGGCCCATCATGGGGCGCACCATGGATTGTCTAAGCGGTCCCTACACCTGATTTTCACGGTGTACAGATAGCGACTGATCATGGGGTGTACCCTAGGAATCCTTGTTTTGAATCAACTTGCGATATCTAATTCCGTGTTACGCGGTAATCAGCAAACGAGCTAACATGTGGCATATCACAAGAAGACATTATGACTTGGTTTGGAAGGTACCCAAATCCCGTTTAATACGGTTATTAGCAATCGACCCATCATGGGGCATACCATATCTCAAACTGAATTTGGCCTGGGACTACTTGTGCGCGACTGTCAAGGCACACAACTGGCGCCCCATCATAGGGCGTACCCTAGGTCAAGTCCAGACAAAATATGGAAGGCAAAGCGTTTTTCCCGCTCATGGCGAAATTCTACGCCGCTTCCTATAAATACGAGACTTGGTGCGGGCAAAGAGGCTTTCTGCGCACTGCACACACCTACCCCTTCGTCTTTTGAGTTTAGACATTTCCGCAGCAATCTCCGCCGCTAGGGTTAACCACCGCTGCATTCCCCAATCTTGCGCCACTGCTAAGCCCTTCCGAAGATGTCTTCTTCTTACTCCTCCCAGAGCGCTCTTGTGCAACCCTCACCCAAGGATTGGGCTACTTCAATAACAACGGAGCAACGCTTGGAGGAGTTGGTTACGTTTAGAGTTCTTCCTCCCTTGGAGTTGATCCGCGCGCGTCCAGCCGCAGGTGAATCCTTCCCTACTCCGCAATCTGACGAGATTGTTGTTTTTGAATCTTTTTTCAAGTACGGATTTGGCCACCCAAGCAGCGCTTTCTTTCGTAGTCTTCTCCACTTTTACAAAATTGAATTAATCAACCTGAATCCCAATTCTGTTCTTCAGATTTCCATCTTTGTTCATCTGTGTGAGGTGTTTCTTGGAATTTGCTCGCATCTTAGCCTTTTCCACCACCTTTTTCTTCTTAAACCTTACCCAAGCAAGAACGCCCCTAAGGCGGTTGGGAGTGCCGGCTTGTAGTTATGCGGTTGGGAGTGCCGGCTTGTATTTACGTAATTGGTTGAAGAAGGCTTACTTCTCCATCCCCTTCAAATCCTCCAACAAGGGCTAGCATCGGGAATGGTTCTACTACTCCAATCCTGGTCCTTTTCTTCCTCCCTGCACAGGACTTGCGCCCACATTCTCTGCTTCTTGGATCACGACCCCTTCGAGCTGCGATATGGGTCAAGTTGAAGATCTCATGAAGCTAATCAACGACTTTGAAGGAGGCAGTCATTTGGGGTCGACATTCTTGTCGGCTTAGCCGTGCAGTACAACCTCTCAAGGAGAGGGTCTACCTGGGGTTTGAATACACCGGGGAGAATGATCCCACCTGGGAGGTGCCCGATTCTATCCTCAGAAGTGTGCTGGTCGATCGGATGAACGACCTCTTTGCCTCAGGTACTGAAGTCTTAGTCAAGAATCGCCCGAAGCCTTTCGCCGTGACGCGCCCCCTCCTGCGGTGAGTATTTTTGTATTTGCTAGTTTCTGATCGCTGACCTCTGACTGGATGTTGGCTGGTTCTATGCTTTGCCACCTTCTTCAGGATCGAATCGCCTTCTTCTCCGACGCTCCCATTCCCCCCACCCCTCGGCACAAAGTGCTAGCGGCTTGACACTGCTAGTCCTTCTTGGTGGAGGCGGAATCTTGGAGGAGGGAGGCTAAGCGAGGAGGTTCAGCGCCTTCGCGCCCGACTAGGGGACCCACAATTAAGGAGCCCCCGGCTCCGCACATGGCAGGACCGGCATCACACATGGCGCCTCTAAGGCCAGCCAGAATCGAGCACAGGGAAGGAAAAAGGCCGCGGTCGGAGGCTTAAGCTTCCCCAATCGGGAGCTCGGTGATCGAGGATCTGCGGCCTGATCCTCAGCGTGTTCGACTCCTCCTTCCCCCAAGTCTGATACGAAATCGGTTCCACCTCCGACTGGTTCTGCCGCTCGGAGAGTATCCAGACTTAAAATAAGGAAGTCCGACAGGTTAGCCTCCCAATCAACTCTTACTCTTGATCTGCTGGACTGCATCTTGATTTCCTTCTCTTTCTTGCAGGGTGCCATCGGAAGAAGTCCCCATGGATGCTCCGACCAAGTCGACCCGGGGCGGGGGCAGAAACCGAGGGACTGACAAGGAGGGCCTCATGGCTGCTTGCCCCACCTAGAAGTGGCTGCTCCGGGCCAGGCTGCTTTGCCGATTCTGGGACCCGAACCGGAAGCGACAAGGCGGCTCCTGAATCCAAGATGCCTCCACCGCCGTCGAGCACTCTGCCCGAGCCGACTACGAGGCTGATGGCCCTAGAGACCGCTTCCTGCTCCTCTCCGATCGAGGAAATTCCTTGGGAGCCCTTGCGACTCCCCCCTCTCCCCCGGCCTCCAGTGTGAATCTTACTCTGCAATGAGGAGGATGAGTGGGAGGCTTTCGGCAACAAGGACGAGGGGAAAATGAGGGAGGAGCTTTATCACTACACCATTGAGAGCGCCAGACTGATCTGGGTGAGCTTATTAGCCCCTTCCTTCTCTTCGCCCATAGCGGTCGGTATGCCTTTTGCTAATCTTCTTTCTTGTGATCCTTAGGCCCTAGGGGACTGCTTCGAGAAAAGGGATGCCCTCCGGGAGGTACTCCCGAAGCTCAAGCTGCGGCGAGACAACAAGGCCGACCTTGAGCAGGTCTATGCCGAGTGTAGGGGCGAGGTCGAACGGGTCCGGAATGATGGCCAAGCTGAGCTTCGAAAGCTTCTGGCCCAAGTTCAATCCTTGGAAGAGGAGAAGCTGAGCCTGGTAGGCTCCCTCCGATGTAGGTGTCTTCAATCGTCTAGTCGTGGGATTCGAATTGCTTGTCTTCTAATTCTTTTTCCAGTTGCAGCCCGAGACTTAGCCGTCGCTAGTCTTCAAGAAGAGCTTAAGGCATCTGAGGAGCAGCCCAAGGCATTGAAGAATTCTGAATTCCAAGCCCGGACCAACTCGGAAAAGCTGGGTCAGGAACTAGAAGGTATGTTCTTCAACTCGGCTTCACCTTTCTTCATATTTGAAGCACCTTCGGTGACGATCCGACTTGTTTGCTGAGTATCGAAAGAATGCACAGGCGCAATTCTTCATTCTTGGCAAGAGGGTCAAGTCCGTAGAAGCATCGTGAAGCTTCCGATGCGATGGTGAAGTTCTTGTACCTCGGAGAGGTAGGGTCGAACAATGAAGATGACACCATCCTTCGGCTAACGGAAGGGCCCGAGAAGCTCCAGACCCACTTTAGGAAACAGCGACCACGAGCGCTAGCCAGGCTCGGGCGATCGTGAAGTCCCTGTATCCCCGAATGGATCTCGAAGCTGTCCAAGAGGGCTTTGTTGGCACCGTTGATGATGATCAAGTTGCTGCTGTCTTCAAGGAAGTCAAGGGCATGTCGGTTTCTTTAGTAGAAAACTTAGACTTAAGTCTTGCGTAATGCGCGTGTAGAACTTTGGCTGTAATTACTCCATCTCATCTCCTGGAATTAACTTTTAACCATAATGGCTTTGTTGTTTCCCAAGAGATCTTTCAAATTAATGCTTGCATGCTCATTCGCGTCCAAATCAGCTTCTCATGCTAACACGGAACCGCTTCGGCTTCCCGCGCTAGCATTTATTCAAAACTGTTCAACTCCCATGGTCTGGATATATAAGGGTGTCACTGCTACGGGAGCGATCAACTTGCCGAAGAGGTCCCGCCATCTTCTCCTCCAAGCCTTTGGTAGTCTTCAACTTCTTCTGCAAATTTCCGATGGCTTCCTAGTCTCGTTCTTCTACACCTGCCGATGAGGTCCCGCCATCTTCTCCTCTAGCGGAAGAGCTGGTCTTCGGCTTTGAAGATGAGGCTCCACCGACGCCTACTAACGAGGAAACCCTCCTCGCCGAGCTTTGGGCCAACTTCGAGCTAGCCATGGCCGAGCTTGCGAAGCAGGAGGCCACTGCCCGCAATGCCGCCGACGTCAACATGCTGATCGAGGCCGTCCCGAAGCTTGCCGAGGCGAGGGACACCCTCATCGAGGTAGTAGGCCGCGCGCGCCGCGCTTAGGTTTAGCTGCCTGTAAAATTTATACAATAATATATTCCCTCGGACATAATGTTCGATTTTATATAATCTTGATGTCGTTTACTCTTTCTTCCTTACTGATTTTTGAGTTCACCTGAGTGGTTTTATCTCTTTTCATTTAAGCGCTCTACCCGACTAGTCTAGCCCCCGGGCGTCGGGAGTTGGCTCATGGCTCTTTCTCCCAGGCATGCGCTTTGAGTGACTAGAGTTCGCCGTTCATGGGGTCAGAGTTTCACTACTCGGAGTTAGTGCACTCGGACTCAGGCACAATCATTAGGAAAGAACGATGAAAACAACTCAAAAGGTGGGTTGCACATGTGCAGCACTATTAGGTGTAGCCCCCAACTTACTGCTTAATTGAGTATCAATTGAGTAGCAAGTCAAAAAAATATTCATAATAACTCGATGAAGTACAAGATTCAATTATAAAAGCGACGTAGCTGCTCTATGTTCCATGTGTTGCCGATAACCACGCCATCTTCGCGCTTGAGTCTGTAAGCCCCCGGGTGAGTCACCTCATCGACGATGTAGGGACCTTTCCAGCTTGGGGAAAGCTTATGCTCGCTTTTCTGATTCTTTCTTAGAACCAAATCTCCTTTGGAGAAAGCACGGCCTTGAACATTCCGATCGTGATAGCGACGCAAGCCCTGCAGGTATTTGGTCAACTGGATTGCCGTGACATCCCTGGCCTCCTCCTGTCGGTCAAGATCTTCCAGTCTATTTTCCTCCGACTCGGCTTCTTTGTAGCTCCAAACCGCGGCGATCCGATTGCTAACTCGGTTCGTAAGACTGCCTCCGAACCATACACTAGGAAAAAAGGTGACTGCCCGGTAGCCTTGCTGGGGGTAGTTTTCAGCCTCCAAAACACTGAAGGCAATTCTTTTACCCATCGCGTAGCAAATGGCTTAAGACGATAAAAAATCCTTGCTTTTAGCCCTTGCAGCACCATGCCATTGGCTCATTCGACCTGTCCATTACTCCGGGGATGACACACAAAAGCAAAGCAGATCTTGATGCCGACTTTGTGTAGGGTCGAGGATACGCCTAGAGGGGGGGTGAATAGGCGTTTTATGAAATTCGATCGCTCACTAAACAATTCGCTCTAATACACCCTAAGTCAAAACCTAATCAAAGATATATGCGGAAGCGATAAACTAGGTTTTGACAATTAAAGCCTAAATCAACTAGGCTCACTAGTGCACTAACTAATTTATGTCTCTAAACAAGAATAGCTATATTGAATAAACAATTTACACTAAGCAATTCTATTTCAAGCAATCAATAATATGCAAGAGGTAAATACTTGAAAGTAAAGAGACAAGGGACAACCGATGTTTTTCCGTGGTGTTCGGAGACTTGCCGGTCTCCTAGTCCACGTTGAGGCTAGCCCACACTTGGACCGGCTCCGCTCGAGCACCGCCTCTTTCCACTAGTCGTGGTTTTCACGCTTGGCGTAGGCTCAACCGAACCTTCACAAACTTGGGGCTTCTCACACCTCGAGAGCTCCAGCGCCACGCCCTCTGCCGTCTAGGAGTCGGCAACCTCCAAGAGAATAGGCCGCTCCTCCGCTTGACCTTCACCGAGCACAACACATGCGCTCCGGCGATCACCAAGTGCAACACATGCACAAGGACCTCACTCAAGTGCAACACATGCACAAGAGCTCACTCAAACCACTCCTAATTGCAACACATGCAATTAGCTCACTCTTAAGCTCAAGAGGCAAAGGGAGAAAGAGCAACACATGCAAAACACTCCCACACACAGCCAACAACTCCAGCAACACTTGCCCCAAGCCCCCCAAGGGGGTATATATAGCCCCCCACAAGAAAACTAGCCGTTTGGGGGCAAAATGGGCGAAATCAGCCTTTTTGGTACTACAGCCCTCTAAGGGCAGTAGTAATGCCAGTGTGCTGTGATCGGCTAGCGGACACATTCTTGATACTCCGCCCTCTAAAGCAGCAGTAATCACCGGCTTATGATACTCTGGCTCCCCAAGCGGTAGTCTTAGGCCTCCTAACCAGAAAACATTAGCTGTAAAAAAGCTCTACGTGGCTTAGCCCGGTAGTACCGCACTACTTGGTACTACATAAGCAAGGCCGATAATCTGGTCATGAGGAGAAAAGCAGATTTCACCTCCAAAATCATTTCTCCAAACCGAAACCCATTCTTTGAGCCTCTAGATGATCAACACATGATCAAACACACGTGCAAAACACATTTGCACCAACAGCTCATGCTCAAAGAATTTCAACCAAATTGCAAAAGCATTTAGCAATCAACTCAAAGACTATTTGCAAAGCGTATTAAGCAAATCAAACTCGAGTTTATGAGATTAATCCCTTAGCCATGTGAAGGTCAACACGAGACCCGTCAACTTGTCAACACCGTTGCAAGCCCTACTCACATCCTCTCGAATTCGAACTCATAAACCTCGGTTTAGTCGCTGTGAACTTGCAAATAGCATAATAAACACATTTCATGCTTGAGCACTACTCTTTGCAACACATGCAAAAGTCTAGCTCAAGCAACACCAAATCAAGATGCATGAACTCTCTAATTGCAACACATGCAATTCTCTAGTTCAATGCAACACCAAAACAAATCCTGCGTATGAGCTCTTTACTCGCAACACATGCAAGCCTCTAGCTCCATACAAACACACAAACATCAAATCATGCTTGAGCTCTCTCCTTTTGCAACACATGCAAAACTTAGCTCCAAGCAACCACACAATTTTAGAAAGATTGTTTTGCGAAACCAAAACATGAAGCTTCAACTAATGCAACACATGTAAAAGTGAACTTCACGCAAAAGCCAACGCATTAGCTTATCCTATTTGCAACACATGCAAATCAAAGCATAATGCGAAAACCAAATGCATATACTCTTTCATCTTTGCAACACAAGCAAATCAGAGCATAATGCAAAACAACCAAGCATAGGCTTAACACATTTGCAACACATGCCAAATGGTTAACCCATATGCAAAAACCAAATCCAAATGATTTGAGCTTGAGTGAACGCGGAATGAGATCACCAACACATGATGAAGCTCAAACAAAGGAAACGACCCCTCTTAATAGCACGGCGATAAAACCTTAGACTCAAAGACTACAAAGTCCTTAGCCTATCTAGTTATACCTTCGCCGCCCGCAAGCAATCCCCTTTGGGGTCTTTATGATCATCGCTTATACTCCCCCGGGATCATCACTCGACTCCTCTTCTTAACTTCGGGATCCTCTCTTGACGCCCATCAACTCATGATGCCATCCTTGTCCCGTTCTCATCATCTCATCAATCTTTGGACCTAACCCAATCACAACTCATAAAATAGTTAGTCCAAGATGCACGGTTGTCTCAATTATCTCTTGCACTCCATTAACACATAATGGATGCCTTATCAATTGAGCACAACCAAAATCAATTGAAATGATTGTAAATGTGTCTTAAGTATAATAATGCAACACATGCTTAATTATACTTAAGAACTATTCATTTGTCCTTAATTAATCACAAAACACCATCAACACATGATGAAGTGTTCTTTAATGATTAACAAGACAAATGAACTCAATTTAAATTATCATTTAAATTGATATGAGTATATATTAACTACACAAGTTTTCATACACTCATGTTGATGAAAAGTAATGATCCATTATATGTAAATTGTATGGAAATGATCATTACCCTAAGTCATCAATTATAGAATAAACTCCACATGTATATGTGCATAAGTATGATTGATTGGATATAATATGCACATATTCAATTTGATTGTATTGGAGCATATCCTATATTTCCACGAGTATACTTATAACTAGGCAATTCAAATATATACTCAAGGATTTAGTTTCTTTGTCTTGATCCTTATGTGTGTCAATAACGAATCGATCAATACAAAGAGACTTTCAAGTTAAACTACAAACTCCCCCTAAATATGTGCATCCATGTAATATATGGATTGAGAAACATAATGCACATTTTATGGTTAATATAATGGGGACATTCATATTTTAACTTGACTCCAAAGTATGCAACTAATACTAGAATGAATATGCAAACATACCTTGGGTTTTCCATTTTTCAATGCGATGAGACTAATCAAAGATATTCTAAATAAACAAGTTAGTCTCAATATAAGATTTGTCATTAATAACAAAATCACATTAAATGGATAATCGCAATATTAGATTTGTCATTAACACCAAAACCATAACTAATGAAGGTTGAACTTACAATCTCCCCCTTTTTGGTGATTAATGACAAATCCAAGCTTAATAAGCATATTTGGATTAAAATTAACATATCGAGAGAAATTTGCTATTTGAATGTATATGCACATTTTAAACAATATAATCATTGACAATTTTGAATGCATATGAGAATCAATTCTTCTCCCCCTTAATCATATTAAGTTCCTTTTTAAGCCAAATGATATTAAGCTTCCTAATTCTCCCCCTTTTGGCATTAAACACCAAAAAATGGAATTATAAGATGATTTCTCTATTTAAATATTCTCCCCTTTGGCAAACACTTTTCCTTTTAAATATTCCCCCTTTTTAATTATCTCTTTTTAATGAAGGTCATACAAGAATTGAAATAAACACTTATGACCTTGGGAAAGAATTAAGATTTCAAACCCAATAAAAACTTGAAGTGTCGTTCAAGAAGTAAAACAAGTTTTTATTTAAAATATGGTCTAAAAATAAGGAAAACTCGAAAAGAGACCATATTTGGGTTTGTGGATACCACTTGTAAAACAAATACCACTTGTAAAGATAAGCATGAAAAGCGAAGTAAGGGTATCACACGGTTTATTTGAAACACATTCAAATAATTCACTCCTCATTTTATTAGGCTTTGCAAATTTTTAATATGATTCTCTTGAAGAATCCAACAATTTGCCTAATAGGGTAAACGAGGAGCCCAAAAGAAATAGATACCACTTGAGAAGTTAGATACCACTTTTAAATCTATCTCAAGGGCTTTGCATGAAGAACCAAAAGAAATGAGCATTTTCAAATTTTTGATGAAGAACAATGCTCAACAAGAGATTTTTCCTCTTTTATGTACTTCAATCCATAAAGAATCTCACACAGAGAATTCTTAAGTGGTTGAACTTACAATTTTAGCTTGTGAGGAAAAGTCTTAATCAAGAATGTGGGTATCGCAATAATGCTACAAAGAGGTAATGAAGTACCACTTGTAGGAAATAATTGAAATTAATGATACCACTTAAAAAAGGAATCCAAATAAACAAGGATATCACTAGAAGAAATAAACAATAAGAACCATGATACCACTTGGAGAAAAGAGAAACTTAATAATACCACTTGTAAGCATATGGAATGTATAAATGCTCAATTGATACCACTTAGGATCAAATCACAAAAGACTTGATACCACTTGAAAGAATAATCGATAAAATTGATGGGTATCAGAGCAATATTCTCAGAGCAATATACTCACTGGTATCAAAAACTCAAAAAAGATCAATAAAATCACAAAGAATGAGTATCAGAGCAAATTAAAGATATGATATCACTTGGAAGCATTTTAGTGCCCAAAACTTGATATAAATAAACTCCCCAAGATATTCAATAAATGACTCATGGAGTTATTTGCATTTGAATTGCACAAGTTTTGTCTTTTCAAAAGATCAAGTGAAAATCACTCTTTAAATTAATTGAAATGCTCATTAACTGATACCACTTGGAAACCCTTTCAAATGACTTGTAAAACTTTTGAAACTTTGCTCAAAAGAACTTTGGGATTATAAGAAGCTTTTCCAAAAAGAATTTTTGAAAAAGGAAGTACCAATCAAAAGATATCCCAAAAGCAAACTCGAGAAAATTTTGAAAATTTCAGAGCCAACATGCCATAGCGGTACTCACATGAGACCAGGTCGAGTAGTCTGGGTTTTTAATACTAGCGCACCGGGGCGATAATACCGGTCTGTTGACGAGAACTTGGGCTTTTGCAAATTTTTGGCAAAAACGATTCAAATGAAGTCCAGTTGATTTGAAAATTTTCAGAAATGAACTTTGGACTATTTAGAGGGTTTTCCAAAAAGAATTTTCATCAAAATAATTTTATTTTTCAAAGTTATGGCAAATTGCGTTTTGAGGCAAAAAAGGAAATTGATTTTCACGAAAAGCCTCAAAATGCAATTCAATTTGGATTTCATACAATTTTAGTTTTCATGGCTTAGATTGGTGTATCAAGAATGTTTCTAGCCAAGATTTATAATGAAATCCAACTTGAATGCCAACATTTTGACATATTGCTAGAATAGGCTATTTTGGTTCAAATCAAATCGTTTTTGAGCCAAATTAGATTTCAACATAATATTTTCAAATTGGAAGCTTGTAAAACCTTTGAAATACATAATAGAATACTTTTTCAAAGCTTTTTGCAAATTGGGTCCTTTTAAATTCAATTTTTGACTTTTAACCTAAATAGTCCAAATGAAGAAACAATAGAGAAAAAGGTCAAATTCAACAACACAAATAATTCAAATGAAGCATGGGGTAAGATATAGAGATTTGAATTTTGTGTATGAGCCTAAAATACCATTTTGAATCACAATTCTACACAAGAATGGATCTAAATGGAGAAACTCACTAAGTGCAATGATATGACCATTATGGGTCAAGTATAGTTTTTCGGCGAGTTTCAAAATCAAATAACTTTTGATAAGTTGGTCTTTTGAAAATCTTTTGAATACGAAAGTTGTTAAGAATGACCAACTCTAGGTTTTTCATTTTGGAATTATTTTCAAAATCCTTTTACTTTTAATTCTATGAAAATTATAAGTTTAAATCCAAATCAAGATACTAGTAACTAGATTTTGGAGTTAAAACTCATTTCCTTTTGAAATTAGTTTTTGTAAAGCCAAAACCATTGGAGAACCTTTTGAAAGCATTTGTATACACTTTTCAACTCGTTTTTCACAAGAATAGTAATTAGTATACAAAATTTTGACTTTTGGCTAAATGGTTGATTTTGAAAATACATATATATGCACTTATATTAATATGGGCACACGTAAGGATGCGATACACATGGATATGAATTAACACTCCCCCTAAATGTGCCACTACCTAACTTGCTCAAGATTTGCAATAAGAGAATAGATAAGAGGCGAGAGCAAGTGTCCATACCAAGCAATCTAAATTGATTCTAGCATGAATATTACAATATAACCTACACAAGGCTATAAAACATAATAGTAATCAATTTAAATGCTTGTTACCGAGATGGCATTGGCTTGTGATGGACATGATTGTCTTTATGCTTGACACCACTTGTAGACGAATGTAATCCTTCTCCTCTTGATGTGCAAGCGTCCAATCCATCTCTTTATTGCCTAAAATTCTTTTAGGCGATTTTTGGTACCCAATCCTTGTTGGGTCCGACAATGTTAGTCACAATTGATTTAGGAACCCAAATGGTCCTAATTTTAGCATTTTTGAATTGACTAACATGACTAGAAATAGAATTGCCATAATTATTTCTCCTAGGCAAATAATTGGCATTTTTATGAAATGGCTTAGGAGGACAATGATATTTTGCAAAACTATTTCTAGTTTGATCTCTTCTAAGCATGTGATAATTAAAATTATGAAATGGCTTAGAGGATCTAGAAAATCTAGTAAATGTTTTGCTATTATTTTTCCTAAGCATATGATCATCATGATTTTTCTTATTCTTAGGAAATATAGCATTTTGAGCAAACACATTTCTAGAATTATTCTTCCTATGCAAATGAATATCATTTTTAGCGGGCATGGGGACTTGACAAGCTTGGCAAACACATTGCCATTCTTGTCCTTCCTAAACAAATAATTTTCATTAATGAGAATAGGCTTAGGAGTTATACCTTTGGGACAATCCTTACGAAGTGTCCTTCTCCGGCAATTGAAGCACGTCACGCTATTTGGTCCTCTCTTGACCGATTTGACTTGCTCCTTGCGGCTTGCCTCATGGTTAATGCTTGTGGCTTGATCTCCACATTATTAGGGCACACAGGCGAGGTGGCCCTTCTTGTTGCAAGCAAAACACTTGCGATCTTGAGTGGCGTGCGTTGTGTCTTGTCTTGCTATTCTCCCTCTTGGAGTTGTAGCCGAGTCCTCGCTTGTCTTGAGGCGCCATTGGCTTGCTCAAGATTTTGTCGAGGAGAGCTTTTCCTTTAACGCACCTCTTCAAGTCATTTTCCAACTTAATGTCTTGAGCCTTGAGCTCATTGTTTTCCTCTACAAGGTTAGTCTCAACAAGCATAGAGGAAGTACTAGCAATTAAATTAGAGCAACAAGGTATATCATCGCTAGTAGTGGATATGCATTTATTTGATGAATTGTTTGTAATTGGAATTGAGTGAGGCAATTCATCAACTAAATTGCATTGAGTGGCAATATCCACACTAGCTTTACTAAATTCCTTGAAAAGGAGTTTTTCATGATTTTCTTTTAGAACATTATATTCATTTTGAAGTGAATCATGTTCTAATTTCAAAACTTTATATTTCTTTTTCTCCTTTCCAAGAAATTCATTGAGCTCCTCTAGCATATTCATTAATTCGTCAAAAGAGGGCTCATCTTTGGCGTCACTTACCTCATTTTACCTTTTGCCATAAAGCAGCAATTTTTGATGGGAGTGAAAATTCGTTATCGCTTGGCGGAGGTTGAGGTTGATGGAGATCTTGGGTTCATCGCTTGATGTTGAAGTTGAATCCTCAACCGACACTTCCTCCTCATTGCAATCCTCAATTGATGTTGTGGATGATTCAAATAAATCTTGAAGCTTAATCCACATATCATGGCGCTCTTGAGATTGCATATGAGATTAAACATTCTCGCTCACAAAACTAAAAATGGCATTAGTTGCTTGGCGTCGAGATGTGAACATTTCTCCTCTCCTTTAGTTGGAGCAATTTCATTTAGTGGAGAAGAAATGCCGACATCTCGATCCACCATATTTGTGGGCTCATGGAATTAAAATGATTAATCATAAATAATTTCCATGATGAATAATTAGATTCATTTAGCATGAGTGGATCGTGTGAGTGCACTAGTCCGCTAGGCGCCATCCTTTTTACTCTCTAGGCGGTTAAGCCTAAAATGAGAGTGGCCAGTGGCTCGATACCACATGTAGGGTCGAGGATGCGCCTAGAGGGGGTGAATAGGCGTTTTATGAAATTCGATCGCTCACTAAACAATTCGCTCTAATACACCCTTAAGTCAAAACCTAATCAAAGATATATCGGAGCGATAAACTAGGTTTTGACAATTAAAGCCTAAATCAACTAGGCTCACTAGTGCACTAACTAATTTATGTCTCTAAACAAGAATAGCTATATTGAATAAACAATTTACACTAAGCAATTCTATTTCAAGCAATCAATAATATGCAAGAGGTAAATACTTGAAAGTAAAGAGACAAGGGACAACCGATGTTTTTCCGTGGTGTTAGGAGACTTGCGGTCTCCCTAGTCCACGTTGAGGCTAGCCCACATTTGGACCGGCTCCGCTCGAGCACCGCTTCTTTCCACTAGTCGTGGTTTTCACGCTTGCGTAGGCTCAACCGAACCTTCACAAACTTGCAGGGCTTCTCACACCTCGAGAGCTCCAGCGCGCAGCGCCTATGCCAACTAGGAGTCGGCAACCTCCAAGAGAATAGGCCGCTCCTCCGCTTGACCTTCATCGAGCACAACACATGCGCTCCGGCGATCACCAAGTGCAACACATGCACAAGGACCTCACTCAAGTGCAACACATGCACAAGAGCTCACTCAAACCACTCCTAATTGCAACACATGCAATTAGCTCACTCTTAAGCTCAAGAGGCAAAGGGAGAAAGAGCAACACATGCAAAACACTCCCACACACAGCCAACCAAGCCAGCAACATTTGCCCCAAGCCCCCCAAGGGGGGTATTTATAGCCACCCACAAGAAAACTAGCCGTTTGGGGGCAAAATGGGCGAAATCAGCCTTTTGCGGTACTACCGCCCTCTAAGGACCGGTAGTACCATACGTAGCTGTGATTCGGCTAACGGACACATTCTTGATACTACCGCCCTCTAAAGCAGTAGTACCGACTTGTGATACTACCGCTCCCACCGAAGCGGTAGTCTGGCCTCATAACCAGAAAACATGCGCCTTTGTAAAAGAGCTACCGTGGCTTAGCCCGGTAGTACCGCACTAACGGTACTACATAAGCAAGGCCAGTAGTACTGCACAAATGAGGAGAAAAACAGATTTCAACTCCAAAATCATTTCTCCGAAAACCGAAACCCATTCTTTGAGCCTCTAGATGATCAACACATGATCAAACACTGCGTGCAAAACACATTTGCACCAACTTAGCTCTTGCTCAAAGAATTTCAACCAAATTGCAAAAAGCATTTGCAATCAACTCAATGACTATTTGCAAAAGCGTATTAAGCAAATCAAACTCGAGTTTATGAGATTAATCCCCTTAGCCATGTGAAGGTCAACACGAGACCTAGTCAACTTGCCAACACCGTTGCAAGCCCTACTCACATGCTCTCGAATTCGGACTCATAAACCTCGGTTTATTCGCTGTGAACTTGCAAATAGCGCAATAAACACATTTCATGCTTGAGCACTACTCTTTGCAACACATGCAAAAGTCTAGCTCCAAGCAACACCAAATCAAGATGCATGAACTCTCTAATTGCAACACATGCAATTCTCTAGTTCAATGCAACACCAAAACAAATCACTGCGTATGAGCTCTTTACTGCTTAACACATGCAAGCCTCTAGCTCCATACAAACACACAAACATCAAATCATGCTTGAGCTCTCTCCTTTTGCAACACATGCAAAACTTAGCTCCAAGCAACCACACAGTTTTAGAAAGATTGTTTTGCGAAACCAAAACATGAAGCTTCAACTAATGCAACACATGCAAAAGTGAACTTCACGCAAAAGCCAACGCATTAGCTTATCCTATTTGCAACACATGCAAATCAAAGCATAATCACGAAAACCAAATCATATACTCTTTCATCTTTGCAACACAAGCAAATCAGAGCATAATGCAAAACAACCAAGCATAGGCTTAACACATTTGCAACACATGCCAAATGATTAACCCATATGCAAAAACCAAATCCAAATGATTTGAGCTTGAGTGAGCAGCGAATGAGATCACCAACACATGATGAAGCTCAAACAAAGGAAACGACCCCTCTTAATAGCACGGCGATAAAACCTTAGACTCAAAGACTACAAAGTCCTTAGCCTATCTAGTTATACCTTCGCAGCATAAGCAATCCCTTTGGGGTCTTTATGATCATCGCTTATACTCCCGGGATCATCACTCGACTCCTCTTCTTAACCCGGGATCCTCTCTTGGCGCCCATCAACTCATGATGCCGTCCTTGTCCCGTTCTCATCATCTCATCAATCTTTGGACCTAACCCAATCACAACTCATAAAATAGTTAGTCCAAGATGCACGGTTGTCTCAATTATCTCTTGCACTCCATTAACACATAATGGATGCCTTATCAATTGAGCACAACCAAAATCAATTGAAATGATTGTAAATGTGTCTTAAGTATAATAATGCAACACATGCTTAATTATACTTAAGAACTATTCATTGTCCTTAATTAATCACAAAACACCATCAACACATGATGAAGTGTTCTTTAATGATTAACAAGACAAATGAACTCAATTTAAATTATCATTTAAATTGATATGAGTATATATTAACTACACAAGTTTTCATACACTCATGTTGATGAAAAGTAATGATCCATTATATGTAAATTGTATGGAAATGATCATTACCTAAGTCATCAACTATAGAATAAACTCCACATGTATATATGCATAAGTATGATTGACTTGGATATAATATGCACATATTCAATTTGATTGTATTGGAGCATATCCTATATTTCCACGAGTATACTTATAACTAGGCAATTCAAATATATACTCAAGGATTTAGTTTCTTTGTCTTGATCATATGTGTGTCAATAACGAATCGATCAATACAAAGAGACTTTCAAGTTAAACTACAAACTCCCCCTAAATATGTGCATCCATGTAATATATGGATTGAGAAACATAATGCACATTTTGTGGTTAATATAATAGGGACATTCATATTTTAACTTGACTCCAAAGTATGCAACTAATACTAGAATGAATATGCAAACATACCTTGGGTTTTCTATTTTTCAATGCGATGAGCCTAATCAAAGATATTCTAAATAAACAAGTTAGTCTCAATATAAGATTTGTCATTAATAACAAAATCACATTAAATGGATAATCGTAATATTAGATTTGTCATTAACACCAAAACCATAACTAATGAAGGTTGAACTTACAGTTTGTCGCACCAATCTTGAAATTCTTCTCCTTGGAACTGTATGCCATTATCAGTGATAATTCTATTCAGTACGCCAAATCTGACCACAATTTCTTAGAAGAATTCCTTGGCGTTGGCCGCCGTGATCGTGGCGACAGGCTTAGCCTCAATCCACTTCGTAAATTTGTTGATGGAGATGAAGAGATGAGTGAAACCACCCTGGACCTTGTTCAGGGGTCCAACCATGTTGAGCCCCCAAACTGCAAACGGCCAGGTGATCGGAATAGTCTGCAGCTCCTGTGCCAGCACATGTATCTGTCGAGCATCTACCGAGCGAAGAACTGACAACCTTCACAAGTACGAACGATGTCTTCCGCGTCTGATATTGTAGTCGGCCAGAACAAGCCTTGACGATAAGCCTTGCCTACCAGGGCACTTGACGCTACATGATGCCCGCAAATTCCCGAGTGGATTTCTCGAAGAAGATTCCTCCCTTCTTTCTCTGATATGCAGAACCTCAGGACTCCGGAGGCACTCTTCCAAAAGAGTTCCTCACCAACCACCACGTACTTTTGCTTCGGGCAGCTTGTCTTTCAACAAATAATCCAAAAACAGAGTTGTCCAATTAGGGTTGATGACCAAAACTTCCGCCTTGGTCGGCTTTTCCTCTGGCTTGCCTGATTCCTGCTGCCGGCTTATCGTGGGCTTATAGAGCTGTTCGACAAACATGCCAGCCGAAACTATTGCCCTACTGGAGCCTAATCTTGTGAGCTCATCTGCTGCTTCATTGTCTCGGCGAAGAACATGGATTATCTCCAGCCTGTCAAACTTGTCCTCCAACTTGCACACTTCCTGGCAGTACACGGCCATATTGTTGCCGACGCATGACCAGTCCTTTTGCACCTGATTAATCACCAGTTAGGAGTCCCCGTGAACCGTCAATCATCGTGTACCGAGCGATATGGTGATACGGAGCCTGTGGATGAGTGCCTCATACTCGGCAGCATTTTTTGATGTCGGAAAGTGGATTTGAAGGACGTACTTCAATCGATTCCCTGTCGGGAAAATAAGCACTACGCCAGCCCCCGCGCCGCTGAGCATGAGGGAACCATCAAAGTACATTGTCTAGTACTCGAGCTCCTCAATGGCTGTGGGATTCTGCAGCTCTACCCACTCGGTAGTGAAGTCGCGAGTACTTGAGACTTAATGGCGGTTCGCGGCTTGAAGGAGATTTCAAAAGCTCTAAGCTCGACTGCCCACTTTGCGATTCTCCCAGTGGCTTCCCGATTGTAAAGTATGTCCCCAATTGGAAAGGAAGTAATCACTGAAATTGAATGCTCTTGGAAATAGTGCTTAAGCTTGCGAGAGGTAAGTAGTACGGCATGGTATGTTGTCTCGAAATTAGCCACCTCAAAGTTAAGGTATTTCATCCAGTAATTGTCCTTGGTCCTGAACGTGACTGGTAAGGTGATCTGCCCGAGTGGTACAGTCAAGGTCCCGGGGATTACACCGTGGAATGGCGATGATCCACGCTTCAACTCGGAGCGGGCGATCTTCATATCATCGAAGGTCTTAGAGAAAAGAACATTGAGTCCACTCCCTTCGTCAACTAGCACCCACTTGAGCTTGACGCTGTGAATGACAGGGTCTAGTACTAGAGGATATCTACCTGGATAAGGAATATGGTCGGGATGATCCGAGCGGTCAAACGTGATTGGGACCTCAGACCACCTCAGGTACTGGGGGGTTGCTAGCATGACTGCTGTCGACGATCGGGATCGCTTGACCGCAAATGAGTGAAGGGGTTAGAGTTAACAAGGGACCCAAAACGAGCCCCACTCACGAAGAATGCGTTCGCTACCGTTGGTCGAGGAAAGGAAAAAGCAGCGAGGACGAGAGAGTTATCTTGGTTCGAGCCACAGGAAGGTAAAAGCTCTACTCCAGTCTTGCCCTAAGGCATGGAATTCACTATGTTCGAGTACAAGTGTTTGCTCTCTAGCCTGAGTTCTGGAGAATTCTGTATTTGTGGAGTCTGTTGTCTAGTTTCTTGAGCGGCTTGCCTGATGCCCCCAGCGTATTTACCTCAAGGGATTTTATACTCCTCCCGGCCGTTACGAAATGACGGGAGATTCTGAGTAGTGGCTTGATCGTCTTGAAGGTGGGTTATATGACCGGATCGAGGCGCCCACGTCCGCCTTAACTCTGGCATTCACAGTCTTGGAAACCGTCGAGTAAGCGCATGTCTTGAAACCAAGGTTGAGGTCATGTGGGAGTTGAATCCTTGCCTCCCCAAGCTCGAGGTCGTGCGGGAACCGCGCAGCCCAGGTCGTGGTCGGAGACCCTTGCAGCTCAACCCCGAGCTAGGGGCCCCGTTGACTGCGCATTGACCTGTCAGAGATTTCTCAGTCCCCGACAACTGCGTTGACCTCCCGAGCGGTAAGTTTCTGCTTCCGCTTAGACTCATATGCTGTCGAACCCCCAAATATGTAGTTGAGCTCGCGTTCAGTCGCTTGGTATTCACCTCCATCGTCCTTAGGGGGGTCTTGCTTCTTGCCCACCTCACATTTATCTTGTCCCGCTCGCTTGTTGCTTTCCTTCGTGAACCTTTTAAGAGTGAAGCAGTCCTTGGCTGCATGCTTCCCCTTGGGATGAAAAGGACAGACTGCATCCATTACCTTGTCATAGTCATCTGTCTGCGGTGCTCGAGGTCGACCGGGCTCAGCTACCGCGACCAACTCCTCACCCTTCCGCTTCCTATCCTTCTGCTTGGAGGACTCGGCGTGATCTTTTTTGTCCTTCTGCCGCGGACAATCCTCTTGGCGCTCGGCTAGGGCATCCGAGGCAGTGGCATAGCAATTTGCTAAGGCGAACTTCTCTTTCACCGTGGATGGCGGCTTCCGGGATATCTTTTTGATCAAGTCGGCATCGGAGATGCCCTTCTGGAATGCCACTATGATGACTACTTCCGAGACATCCCGAATGGTATTCTTTTTCTTCATAAAGTGTCTGATGAACTCCCAAAGAGACTCACCGTTCTTCTAATGAAGTTGGTACAAGTCCCACGGGGTTCCAGGCCTCTCATAGGTGCCTTAGAAGTTAGCGATGAACTGGTCACAATGATCTCCCCAGAAATCTATTGAGTTCTCTGGAAGTCTTGTGAGCCAAACTTGAGCCGATAGAGTAAGAGTGACCGGCAAATAGTTTGCCATCACATTGTGGTCACCTTCGGCTGCTTTGATTGTGAGAGAATAGACCTGTAGCCAAGCTTCTAGGTCCCTCTCCCCATCGAATTTGGTGATGCCCTTAGGATTAAAACCTTCGGGCCAGAGCACTCGGCGGAGCCGGGCAGTGAAAGCACGGACACCATCAATGGGCCCGTCATTACGCCGGTGCTAGAGATCGTTGAGGTGGCGTTCTGACTCGACAGCCCTCGTTGTAGCTCTGGCCATGGCGGTGGTGATCCCTGCGGTCATCGCGGTCATCCCGGCCATCATGGTCGATGCTAAAACGCTCATAGTCATCTTCGTGCTGGCACTGTTCATCATCTTCCCGCTCAAGCCGCCTGGTATTAAGGTCCAAACGAAGATCACGGTGATACTCTGGCGGGCATCCTCGCCTCGACGAAGCTCATGCCAACTGCGCATGGACCGACTGCGGGTAGTATTGCTGCTAGTAGTCTGAGTGGCTGCGTGGGCGCG
Organism: Guadua angustifolia; assembly: GCA_036346375.1. NCBI lineage: Eukaryota > Viridiplantae > Streptophyta > Magnoliopsida > Poales > Poaceae > Guadua > Guadua angustifolia. The sequence goes on from CM070500.1 coordinate 67,022,331, forward strand.
AGAGTACGCCTTCTCCGCTGGTTCTTCTTGGTTGTGTTGAATCGCTGCCGCCATCACCATGGCCTTAACTTGGGCCACGATTGGGGTAGCTGGACTGTCGGGACCGAGCATTGGTCCTAGGGTGTTAATCAGCGTCTTTGAGGCGACGATATTCTGCTGAGGCATATGGAAAACCGATTGGTTCCCCATCTTCATCTACAGAATGTCCTCATTGACATTGCGTCCCCTGGCTTGGAGAGACTTTGCGCGTGCCTCCTAGGCCTCATGACGAAGGCGTTCTGCCTCCACGGTATCTGTGGTATCCTTTTGCTGCTGGGACTCAGTCCGCTGGTTTTCCATCATGAAGATGCCGCGAAAGCCCTGGCAACTTCCTGCACTTCTTTCTGAGTCAGAAGAACAAGGAGACAGATCAAACTGATCTCCGAATCCGAGTGGTTTGGTGCTGATGACGCCCACCACCCGGGACACGTCCTTGATCGGATCTTTTCCTCGTCCGAATCGAGGCGGACCCACAGCTTCTTGCTCGAGTAGATGGCCTTAGCATTCCCGATCCGGCGGTCGTCGAGACGAAGAGTAATGGCGCCTCTTCAGTTGGATCTGGTCGAATCGAAAGGGTGAGCTTGCCGAGATTATCGGCTGACAATCTGAGCTCTGGCGGAAGACACGGCAAGCGAAGGTGACAAGAACTCCACTGAGGATCGCCGTCGAGCTTGACGAGATTGATCCTAACGCACCCCCTACCTGGCACACCAACTGTCGACGTTTGTTGTCGGCAATAATGAAAATAAGGCTAGGTGTTGGATCCAAACTCTATGGTAGCACAAGACGCAAGAATTATACAGGTTCGGGCTCTCGCAGAAGAGATAATACCCTAGTCCTGTGCTCTAGGATTATATGTTTCTAGCTTATCGCTGATGATCTGATCATGATGTTACCCTACCCCCTTTATATAGTAGAGGGGTGCGGTTACAAAGGAGATTCCTGATCGGTTACAAGATAGAGATTATATCTCTATCCTTATCCGCTAAACATGATAACGGTCAGGATTACAATCGTATCCTTCTTAAACAAGGTCAGTTGCTATCTTCACAAGGTCGGTTGCTATCTTCATAGTTCCCTTGTTGTGCACGTTGGAAGCGGCTCAGGTAGTATCTGTCTTCATGCAATCGGCTCGGCCCATCCTCTCCTGGATGACCTTCGCGGCATGCCTTGCGGATACCCGGGATCCATGTACCCCATAATCTAACTTGGAGTTCATCAAATAGAAAACTATCAAAATGATCATGTTCCTGCCAAGATTAGAGTGAAAATAGGGTCTATGGTATTCTCATTCGGGGATGACAATAAAGTGAAAGTTAAATTAGAGCATAACAACTTTCAAGACAAGCAGTGGATGAAATTAGATTTTGCCTTAGAATCCATCAACATTATAATAAGAGAGGAGATGAAAGTGCTAAAAATGTTCATATTTTAAGACGATCTTGATCAAACAAGCTGTTACCTCGATGCATCTCAGATATTTAGATATTCAATTACAAAATATATTTTTGGCTATACCTTATAAATGTTGTTGCAGAATTATCTAAGGAGATGAAAATTTCCAAGAACAAATAATAATCATGGAATTTCTTCCAAGAGAGGAAGAAAAATATCTGAATCACGGACAATTGTTAAACAAATCATCTATGGTAGCCTATTATTATGGACAGCTCTTGATACAAACTTCTATGATAGCTTATTATCATAGACGGTTTGTACCAAGAACCATCTGTGATAAGTGCTTTACAGATAGTTCATAAACCGATTGTGATGCACTATATTATTACTGATATATGCTTACAGACGGTTCATAAAACCAGCTCTGATGACATTTTTGAACCGTATGTGATAGCCTTTTCTGTAGTAGTTTGAGGTACGTGGCGTGATGAATGAGCAACTTTGTCATATATGATGACATGTTGGGTAAATTTAAGTGAATAACAACTCAAGCCCACCAAGGCATATCCCCCACATTGAAAAGGAAATGGAGGGAGCTATAAGGGTTGATAGTTGTGGAAGATGGCATGGAGCTTGGCGGGGTAGAAGCGTCTGCGACCCAGTTGTCGTTGACCTCATTTGGATAGCATATCATGCTAGCAAAACCACTGACTCATTGTGCCATGCAAGCAATACCACCATACAAAACCGGGTCATGGTATTATTTGAACCGGATTGCACAATTTCGGGAGAGATCAAATGTTTGATTTCATAGTTCGGAATAATGGATGGACTTTTGACCAAAGTCCGGAGTGTTATATAGATTTCTTATTTTTAGCAAATGATTGCAATTTTGTAGTGGATAAGCGAATTATTAACTTTTTAGTGTCCTATAGACAATTTATACTTTTGCAATGTCCTAAAGCCAAATTTTCCTTTCATTTGTCGTGGCAAATACATCTACACTAGCCAGAATAACGCGCTACGCTGCGTCGTTCACGATGATGCAACGTGAAAAATTTGAGAAATTTGGTCGTATTTTTTGTTTTCGTATTTTTTTTAAAAAATAGGTCGGTAGGACTCGTCGGCGAATTTATGGGTTGTTATAAATCTTCGATGAATCGGCGTTTTGTCTAGAAAACTGCGGCTAGAACCCGTCGACGAATCTACGGGCTACTATAAAACTTCGACGAATCTGTGTTTTTTTAGAAATTCGTGGCTATTTTTTTACGCATTTTGGAAAATTTGGTCATTTTTAGGTTTTCGTATTTGTTTAAAAAAATGGGTCGTTAGGACCCGTCAGCAAATCTGTGGGTTGCTATAAATCTTTGACGAATTTGTGTTTTTTTTAAGAAAACTACGTTTACGATTCGTTGGCGAATCCATGGTTTGCTATAAACTTTCGAGAAATCTGTGTTTTTTTAACTGTAGAGGGACATAAAGTAATTTGTTTCTTTCTGGGGTCCGTTCCGCAAAAAACAACCTAGAGGACCTAAATGTAAACCACGGAGGGACCTAAACGTAATTTTCATATTTTTCTATAAATCTTCGACGAATCTGTGTTTTTTTAAGAAAACTAAGTTTATGATCCGTTGGCGAATCCATGGTTTGCTATAAATCTTCGACAAATCTGTGTTTTTTTAATTGTAGAGGGATATTAAGTAATTTATTTTTTTCCGGGGTCTGTTCCGCAAAAAACAACCTAGAGGACCTAAATGTAAACTGCGGAGGGACCTAAACGTAATTTTCATATTTTTTGGATCTATTTTATAAAAAAACCAGCAAAAGGACCTAACCGTATTTTTTTTATTTTCTGGAGGACCTAATCGCGAGAGAAGGTGAGGTGGCATGGCTCAATGCCCTCCAATCTTTAGCACTTAAATATATAGTATATATTCGGAAGGAAGGGTTCCCAACAAAAAAAAAGTGTGGGAGCCATCCACGTATATTATAATTTTCATAAAGTGTGGTAAAAAATACAAAATCACTAAAAATAAAAATGCAGTGTCCAAACATACATAAACTCATAATTATAAATTAAAATCTTAAATTTAAATTTCAAATTTCAAAGCTTAAATTTTGCTATCCTGATTTATGTAAATTCAGGAATTAACTTTATAGGAATATTAGATACATAAAACATTATTATAAACATGTAGACCCATGCGTACACACAGGTTGATAACTAGTAAATTAGAGAATTTTTCTAAAAAATATTACTTACCAAAATTGCGTTTCAGGGATCTAAGTCAATATCTAAAACATCAGTGTCTTTTGTCCCTAGAGACAGTACCGGGTAAACGCTAGTCAAATATATAACATCAAATCATCCGTATAGGTTCCTATTATGATGATAACTTAAACAGTTTTCATTCGTTAGCACCGTTTGATTGAAGCGACAAACGGCTCAAATTATGCTACAATTTATGTTAAAGTGATTGTTCACTAGTACTTTCTCCGTTTTTTTTTTATAAAATCTATTTTTGAATAGTCTTGTTTACAAATATAAAACTTACATATAAGTTTAATGAGACCTTTCCTTTTACATCCCTATTTATTTTTTTCTTATTCATATGCATTTATTCATTATCACCCACATAAAGTATATCTTTCATCTT